>CAXARO010000398.1:0-78618 GCA_963971305.1 Arcuatula senhousia | reverse complement strand
ATAAGTAACTGATTATTACCTAGATATATAATAAACTTTGATTACTAGAAAGTTGTTTTTCGCATATTACATCATATATAAGAGAATGTGAGAATAATATCGTTTTTCCTGTAACGGGTTATTTTTGCCTGTTTATCTTCTGCCGAGTTACTTGGCCATGGTATTTGCTGATTTAACCATTGGAAGGCCTTTACCATAAACTTTATTTTCTGAACAAACATGTTTTGCAAAGTTTTATTATACCCCCGCTTCGAAGAAGAGGGGGGTATACTGTTTTACCCTTGTCCGTTCGTCCGTTCGTCCGTCCGTTCGTCCGTCCGTAACAAAACTTCCGTCGCAGTTTTCTAAGCAACAACATGAGATAGAGTTTTGATATTTTGTAAATAGCTTTATCCTATAGTACCATATGGTGTATACCGATTTTATGCTCCTAGGTAGTTTACTTCCTGTTTACCGAATACTTAGGTTTTTACACATAATGGACATAAATGCAAAATTTCCGTCACATTTTCCCAAGCAACTACATGAGATAGAGGTCTGATATTTTGTATATAGCTTTATCCTATAGTACCATATGGTGTATACCGATTTTATGCTCCTAGGTAATCTACTTCCTGTTTACCGAATACTTAGGTTTTACACATAATGGACATAAATGCAAAATTTCCGTCACATTTTCCCAAGCAACTACATGAGATAGAGGTCTGATATTTTGTATACAGCTTTATCATATAGGACCATATGGTGTATACCAATTTTATGGTCGTAGGTAGACTACTTCCTGTTTACAGAATACTTAGGT
This sequence comes from Arcuatula senhousia, assembly GCA_963971305.1. NCBI lineage: Eukaryota > Metazoa > Mollusca > Bivalvia > Mytilida > Mytilidae > Arcuatula > Arcuatula senhousia. The sequence goes on along the minus strand of CAXARO010000398.1, from coordinate 77,816 downwards.
TTTTACACATAATGGACATAAATGCAAAATTTCCGTCACAGTTTCCCAAGCAACTACATGAGATAGAGGTCTGATATTTTGTATATAAGTTTTATCCTATAGTTCCATATGGTGTATAGTGATTTTATGTTCCTAGGTCAACTACTTCCTGTCTGCAGAGTATTCAAGCTTGTATGCATGGCTTAGTTTGGGGAGCGGGGGTATCACTAGTGAGCATTAGCTCACAGATTTACTTGTTTTATATTCGGTCAAATTAAACGAACATATCATATGCTTTAAGGGCCTTTTGAAAATACCCGGTTTCCTGTGACCGGTTTCATAAAACATCTCAAATTGAGTATTTCCTCAAATCTCTCCTCAACTAAAACTCTAACCAATTAAAAATCTTGCAATTTGAGTTGAGGAAAGATTTTAGGAAATACTCAATTTGAGATGCTTAATGAAACCGGGACCTGACCTTATGAAGACGTCTGCATTAAATTAGACGTATTGCCGTAGAAAAAAAACCCCAAAAATTAAAGGTATCAACTGTTTAGATGAGATTTGCTTAGGGTGGTATCAATATCCCGCATCCCTGTAATGTTTTCATCAAATATTCCGTATTCGAAATAGTTTTTTTTTAGAAAATCTATAATGGATTTAAACATTCCATATCCAAGAAAGTTTTGCCTCAAATATCCCGTATCCCTTGGATAAGATATGTGAATATCCCATTTATCCCAATATATACCATAAACAAGCCTCGAAGGTATGGGCGTTAAACGGCTTAACTTAGTATTTATATATGTGACACAGAACACGTTTTAATGGATAATTATCCAGTAGAACCCGAAACATCAGTATTCCAAATTATACTTCATTTGTAATGTATTAAAGGTATAAAACAAAAAAGTTTAAGTTTTTGCCCCTTTTGGTTCTTACTTTCATTACGGGAAAAGAGAGGGTTCGGAAAATAGATCCTCCTTTTTTATCCGCTACCAGACAAGAAAATAAAAATCATTTTTTTGTAATCGGACCAGTAATAAAAAAAATGTTTTTTAGCCCCTTTTGGGTCCCTTATATAAAAAAAGGACATCCCACTTGTTACAATCCGACTGGTTTAATAATAAGGAACATCTTCGTCAAATTGCACAGCAATTGGCCAACAAAAAGAAGGTATTTGGGGGAACAAATAAATTATTTACAGTTTGACCCCTTTGCGGCCCTTATTCTTGACTAAAAAAGAGAGGACTCCCAAAATCAAGACCGCCCATCCCTTAATAGTAAGGTACCTCACTGTACACTTTCAAAGCAATTTGATTAATGTAACTAAAGTTATTGTATGAACACTTATAAATATTATCGAACGCCGACGGTCGAAACTTGAACGACAATGATGACTGCACCATACTATAATACGCATGCAATTTATTTGCATTCGTATAAAAAATAATAAGAATAGAGGATAGAGGATAGTCAGACCATGTCCATTACCGACATTGTTTTGTCATGAGCTACGTCATTTTTACTGGTTCTATGAGGCTATTGGGTTTTTGGAGTTTCAATAACAAATTTAAACTTTATTTTGTAACTTATAGATCAATTCTGAAATGATTCGTCTGAATTTTTAGACTTTATGTTAAACGTGATAGATATCAAAATAACACGGTACACGGTACACACAAACCCATGTTTTAAAGGATTGGACCAATCTCCTTCAAAGACTTCAATGGGGCCCTGACGGGAGGTGCTGATCACGGTTCACGAAAAATACAAAGTTCACAGGAAATTAGCAAATATTTGAGAAACATTCCCCAAGTCACAATTCACAGGAAAAATTGCCATTGTAGAATCACAGATCACGGAAAATTATTATAGCCGAGAAAGGTTCACAGACAATACCCTCATCACATTTCGCGAACAATTGTTTGCCTGAATCACAGTTCACAGAATATTCAAATAGGCGATCATGCATCGCGAAATTACCCCATCGCCCCCCTCTCCAATCGCTACAGGTATGATTTCAGTAATCACCCTTACGTCACATAAGCCCGCCCCTTTTTGGGATACGAATTGACACTTTGGAGCTCTGGTATTGATCGAAATGTTGGAAAAGATATGTTTTCAGCAAGTCTAATATATATCTATTCTTAAAAAATAAAAATAAAATTTTAAATAGGAATTTTTGATTTTTAATAATTTCTTAAAGATGACAGGGGAATGTACTGAATTTAGTGCGAAATTATAATGTTTGTAAACAAGGCCACGTGAAAGTGCCAAAAATGCCGCATGACATGATGTTTTGGGGAAAGGAAGCAGCTGTATTTCTAATGTACTGAAAAAGGTATGAAATATTTTTATTTTGAAAGATAGATTTTTTAGAATTTAATATCCAAAATTGGTCAAGTATTAATGTCTATGGGCAAATAATTACTGAAATCATTCCTACACGATATGAAATGAGTAGCGTAGTATTGCGGAAGTAGTTACGTAGTGAATAAGATGTCTGCGCAGATGATTGGGATTGGACAGGAAGAACATACACAGGATGGTCCATTTATCTTAAAAGGGGAGACCTTGTTTTTTTTCTGAAAAATATTTTTGACCAGTTTGTTTATGAAAAAATTTTTTGCAGCAAAGGTTAAGAAATATAATATAAAGTATATAAGGACTTCTGTCCTATAAATTGTTTGGATTTTTTTAATTTCTGGCCATAACAAAATACCAAAGCACCCCTTCAAGTGTAATGGATGGTCCCTAAATGAGGTAAAAACGAAAATAACACATTACAATAGAACAATCAAACCTCTGAAGTATAGGAAGGAAGGGAAAAAGACACTATAAATAAGAATTACAACAACGTTCCAGACAATAAATTATCTCCGCCTGACGTGCGTTTTGTCAAACACTATATGAGTAAAGGTAACAACAAAACTACCGACCAGGGGTGATCAATCCCATATATCAATGAAACAAAGAAGCAAAAAGGCACCAATGGGGCATTCGAGTGTGAGAGGAAAAGACAAAACACGGCAAAGACATACTAGAGAAATTGAAGATCGCCATGGCCCTCACTTGGTGCAGGCATTTCAAAAGTAATGATGGGTTGAACCAGGTTTCATGGCGCCAAACCCCCTCTTCCATTACGATCTAAGGGTCTAGTAATATGAGTAACACAAAACACAACAATTTTCAACAAGTTGGAATCTTACTATAACTCAAGACTTTACACCGTTATTGACATTAAATAGTTTTGTTTAACTTTTCTTGGTGTTTCGCTGTTTTAGGCAAATCACCCAAAGATGAAAAATCAATTGATCGATCAACATCAGTTGTATTTGCAGGGTTCAGCTCTTTAGAAGTCCAACCCAACTTATTAGCCCTAATTGTGCATTTTAAAACTTTTGCATTCTTTGTGTTTTATCTGAGCCGACACAAGACCGACTGATTTTTATTTTTTTCTGCAGATAATTTTCTGTAAAGGTTATGCATATACTAACAATAACAAATAACAAACACAAAATACGTCATCAATATGTAAGATAAAATTAAATTGAGGATCAACAGGAAAAGAGGAGAGGTGGGTAAGGACGAAACCAGCCCACCCGGAGCACTATATTATGTGAGTGTGAGCCCACGTGGAGCACTATATTATGTGAGTGTGAGTGAATTTGCGTTTTCGCCCCCGCATCGCCACACAGGCCACTCAAATTCGACAAACATGAAGAGGACGGCGAAATGAACGCGAAATGATGACGACAAATGAAATATTGGGGTGTTATTGGAACAAAGAAACAGCAAGTTCTAAGTAAACAACTGTCGTTTTATATTGATGTCAAAGGATTAAAATGTTCCTAAAAAAATGATTAATCTCTGTTCTAGAAATTGTCTTTGTTTCTCGCCAGAACAAGTTTCAAGAAGAACGGTTACCTGCATATCGTGGACGCTGTGGTTTTGCAAACAAAAGTGCTGGCCGACTGGGCAATCTTTGCATTTAAGAACACTCCGTCTGTGTTCGGCGAACCTGTCTCCTAGCCGACGGTAGATTTCCCCTACGTAGATTTTACAACACTTGGCACAGCGGATGGCGTAGCTAACATTTTCAGATATGCAGGTGAAACCGTTCATCCAGTTGAAAGTGTTTGAGGGACCGACTATCTCCTCAGTCTCCAAGGTGAAGTTGCATGTAACACATACAAGTCGACCACAACCCCTGGTGCCTGAAAAATTGGAGCGAGAACGTCTAGTGGCATTGTTGTAAGAGCTTGAAACTAGTTGTTGCCTCAAACTCTTTCCCTTGCGGAAGGCAGTCAGGGGTGGCGAAGTAAACACAGTCGACATGTGTTCATCCTCCAGAACAATGGATTTGAAGTTACGCAGTAGAATATTTCGTATAGTCATGTTGTGTAAGGTGGTGTGTTAGATAGATCTTGTGTCTAGTCCTGGCCTCCAAAGCTTTGGATCCTGTCACCTGTGAGACAGAGTTGATGGCTTTATCCAAGATGTTAATAGGATATCTCCTTTTGACAAAGAAAGATTTCATAGTACTACTCTGAACCTTGAAGTCATCCTCGTCGCTGCAAATGCGTTTAAGTCTCAAAATGGCATCTTTGCAACTCTGAGGATGACAAAATTGATCATTCAGGTAGCAATGAGCATCTGTAGATATATAGAAGTTACTATTTTACCATTTTTGATGCTGTACTCCAAGTCAAGAAAGGCGAGTTTCTCTTGAGTGATGGTGAAGGTGTATTGGATGGCAGGGTGATAGGAAGAGACAAAGCTTATAAAGGAGTAAAATTCATCTTCACTATCGGAGGAAACACCAAAATCATCATCAATGTACCGTTTGTATAGGTCTGGGACAGGACCAATGTATTTGGAAAACATTTTCTACTCCAAATACCCAACAAACAGACAAAAGAAAATAGGCCTCATCTTAGTGCCCATGGCAACACCACCAAACTGGGAATAGAATTCTCCATTTAACTGGAAAGTGCTGAGGTTGAGGACAAGTTCTGCCAACCTAAAGATAATATCAGTTTTAACATGGGGATTGGGTCTTCTGTCCAAGAAATGTTTCAAAGCTATTATGGCATCGTTATTAGGGAGGCTAGTAAGGAGAGCAGTTAACATCCATGGAGAACAATCAAAAGTCTTCTGGATTTTCTGGTTCAAAGAACTCTAGGATGTTCAGATCATGTGTAGTGCCCTTAACGTATGTGAAGAAAGTTCTCCACTATTGGCATGAAAACACTATGAAGAAAGCTGGAAATGTTCTCAGTAGGACATCTACACGCAAAGACAATGGGTCTACCAGAGTTCCCCATTTTGTGGATCTTTGGGAGCATATAAAATCTTGATGTACTGAGTTGAGACACTACATAGTTCGCAGCATTTTCTGGTAGATCATTGTTCTCGATGATTGTTTTCAGAAAATCCTTGATGAGATTTTGATTCTTTTAAGTATTATTGTGTTCTAATTTAGAATTAAAAGTGGAATTTTCCAGATGAAAATCACCTTGTCATAGACATATGATTTTGCATCCCAGGCGACCACAGCACCACCTTTATCAGCAGATTTTATAACAATGTCGGTGCGGGTCTTTAAATTTCTGTTCGTAAGTGGTCAAATTATGTCTCTTCAGGGGTTTGGTTTTTATATTATCAATTTGGTTTAGATACGATTAAAAATATTTTTCCAGAACAGGAAACCAGGAGACTTTAGGGGTGAAATTAGATTATTTCTTTTCAAAATTACAGAATAAAGAGGTGGCTTAATCATCATCCTCATTGGAAAGCGGATTTTCCATCTCGTGGAAGAAAGCTTTTAGGAGGAGACACCTGAAGAAATTTTGAATGTCTGTATGATTTTGAAAAGAATCTGCCAAAGAAGTAGTCGGGATTATTAAGACCTTAATTAGGACAGAAGACTCAGTTTCGCATGAGCAACATGATGGAAGCAGGTACATATCGCACAGTTTCCTCAAACAGTTTGATTGTCTCTGGATCGCTGACACCTACATGCGGAGAGCTAATGATAGAATTTTTTGGTTTTTCTTAGTTTGTAAAAGATTAAATAAAATTAAATAAATTAAATACGCATGATGCGCATTTCGTCTATTAAAGAACCAACAGAGGCGCTCTCTACCAAAAAGATAACAAGAAAAGATATGGGTATAAACCCATATCCAAAGATACTCGGTTAAACTTATGTTCATTTGTGTTTGATTTAAAAAGCAAAGAAATACCAGACAGAAATGGCCGGATTTTGTTTAACAGGATGTAGATGAGCGACAGATCTTAAATCAAATCCCACGGTTTAAGACTCCATCCTGATGATGTACACTATATATCAAGTGGCTGAGATCAGTAGTTTCTGAGAAACCTGTTACGAAAATTTCTTTAGCCACCCCAGGGGCGGATCCAGAAATTTTCGAAACGGGGGTCCCACATACTTGGTTCTGTGGGCCAAAAGAGGGGGGGGTTCAGACCAATTTTGCTGAAAATCTTCACAAAAATTTAAAAATTTCGGAGGAAAGGGGGGGTCCGACCCCGGAACACCCCCCCTTTCTGGATCCGACACTGCACCCGACATTTACCATTAATCACCGTACAAATACTAAATTTTAATGAGCATTTCGAAGTCAGTGTTCCCTATAAAGAATTATCAGTTCCTGCTTTTTTATAAACATTATTATATCTTTTAAATAACATGTGTTTGTTTGTTTTAAAGTAGTTATATGTACCGAATAGTTTACCCGTGCGGGTCCTGGGAGGCAAATAGGCTCGCAGCAACGCTAAGCTTGCCGGAAAAAGTGCACCGAGCAGCGCTCAAAACCCTGACATCAGGTCAGGCAGCTTTATCCACAAATCGACTAGGATGTGTGCCCTAGGTGGTTGAATAGTTGCAGCAATGTCATAATGAATGCCGTGGTCGTCAGGCTATAATACGGAAAACCTGACGCAAACTATTTTGGTGCACCCTGTTGGGAAAATTGTCACGTTCCTTCCACATTAAACAACCTTGTAACAGGTGTCCGTGAGAGCGTATATAGGACCCTAAGGATCCCCCTGAAGTAGGCAAAATTGCGAGTCCCTTCCCATCACTCCTTTTTTCCAGTGATACAAAACTCTCCTTGCCCATTGGCCTTTTATCTCTACTTCCTCCACTTCATCATCATTTCATGTTTATTGTATCGCCCCTTACATGTTAATCACCCGGATATGTATATAGAGAAAAGCAATAACTATAGCTACCCAAATTACGAATATATTTTGTGTAAAGACTTAGTACTACAAACGGTCGAATATAGTTTTAGGTGACATAATGACATTTTTTTGTTTATGAAGCAAAGAAGTACCAGTGGGTCGTTCGAAAATCGGAAAATTTATTATATAAAATGACACGACAAAATCACGATTCAGTAGACGTAAAAAGAACGGAAGAAAAGTAAACACCTTTAAGTCAGGGCACCAGTTCTATCTTTAATATGTGTTTTTTAGTTTTTTAATATTCATTTATGTGCCAAATATGATGTCGCTTTAAATTCTTAACAACAAACGGTCGGATATATAGTTTAATGGGATTTTGAATGAAGTTCAAGCACGTTAAAGAGTTTTTGTTACTTTGGAGGCTTTCTCAAAAATAAATGTCACAAATTTATAAATAAAACTTAACAGTTGCACTGAATATTATACACTGTAAAAATTGTGTTTAAAATCTAAACACTTTTCAAATCAAGCATGTAAAATCTTAACATGTTTAGGTTTTAAACATGTTTCACTTTTAAATAATATCAATTTTAGAAATTTTCCTATACTATTTTCATTAATCTAAACATGTTTTGCCAAAACACATGTTTAGACCATAAACATGTCACCAATTTGTTACATTTAAAGTGTTTAGAAAAATGTTTAAGCCCTAAACACATTTTTTACAGGGTACAAGTAAAAACTTCCAAATTTTCGAATTAAAAAAATAGCATTGACCAAAATAACAAATTAAGCCGTCAGGGACAGACCATTTAACTTGAAAAGGGGGGGGGGCTTGATTTTTCGTTTTGGCAAGAAAAAAATATATATTTATCGAAGGTGATGCAACTGAATATTGTTTCATTTAGAGACCGACCATTTAACTTGAAAGGGGGGGGGCTTGGTTTTTACAAAAAAAATATTTTGAAAATTATTTTTGATGAAACAAATATTTTGGCAGCTGAGGGTAAAAAAAAATTCTGAAGAAGGATTTCTGCTGTAAAAAATAATGCTGATAATGAAAAAAGAAATTCTTTTGCGACGCCTTTGAAAAATAAGTATTTTGTCTGCGCTCTGTGAAAAAAAAAATCTGATAAAAAAAAACAAGTCCCCCTTAATTAAGTTAAATGGTCTGTCTTTAATAGCAGTATTCTATATGGCAAAAATCCTTCTTCAGAATATTTTTACCTACCCTCTGCTTCAAAAATATTTTTTTCATCAAAAATAATTTAGGAAAAAAAAACCACCTATTTTAATTCTGAATGTACAAGCTACATTCTATTAAATAATCATCCAGAAAACTGAAAAAAAATCGCCGCATTCACACAAGTGATCAATGAAATCTTCAAAGTAGATGTTTTATAATTGTCTCGTATGTGTGCACACCAAATGTATTTATAGATCAATATCAATTGATGAAGATATATATACAAAGTTATTTATAGATCGATGAATATTAACTGTTTATTTCTAACACATTTGTTTACGTCTTGAATCTCCTATGCTGCATGTATGTACAATCTTTGATTTGTTTAGGTAATGAATTTAGTACATATCTATGCATTAAATAAAAGTTATTATTATAAAAATGACCACGGCTTTTGAGAATACACAAAAAGGCAAAAAGGGGGATGGGCAGTTGTCGAAATTTTGTCAAATAAGTTACCAGTTCATGTATAATACATAAAATCTATATCAAACATAGATAGTATAACTATTTTGTGAAAAAAAATCTCTAGGTGAAAACAGCAAAGCATGGGATTTAATGGTGTATAACTGTTCATAAAATTCGAATGGAGAAAGTGTCGTCCAGCTAGGACAAATGTAGGAACTGACAAAATTGAAATTAACCATTCAATTATCATAATAATGGTATGGAACAACGCTAATTTGAAAAGTTTAAATTTAGACCAACAGTAGATGTAACTAGTGAGTAAAAAACGTTCAATATTTGAACATTCATCACGCACTATATCTTTTAGCGCACGCAGAACCTTATCACAAACTCAAACCAAATCCAATAATACTCTATAAGAACTGTTAGTATGAACAGTTCCGAGTATTGAAAATGCCAAACAGTGTATTAATATAAGGAGCATAGACAAATATACCGAAAACAAAATTTTGACTAAACATTAACCTATATCTGAGGTGGAAAGAACTGGTTTAAACAATTTTGAAATTCAAACTGGTAATTTATAGTTTTGATGTGTTCTTCAACACAAAAGTGTTGCTGCCGAAGCGGGCTATCCTTGGTAAAATTAATGAAAACTCCACCAGCTAATCGTCACGACTGTTAGAAACATATAGGTGATCATGTTTTACAAAAATAAATAAAGAATCAATAAACCCCTTAAATGAAAAAGAACAAGGAAGTTAATATAATTTCCACTCTGTGTCATTACATTATATCTAAAACTCATATCTTGATCATGTTGATTGTTTTTAATATCTGAACGTTTAATAAATATACGATTTATTATGCTAATTAAGCCCATTAAACAAACCTGTAATACTAGTAGTCATAAAGTAACTACACTACATTTCTTTGCTCCTGTTCCTTTTGACGGTCGAGTAGTGTAGTTGTCAAGTGTCACAATAACAAAAGGGAGATAACATAATCGTCTAAATATTGAATTACTGTTCCATAGAATGTGTAATTGCTGAGTTAAAAGTGTAAAATGGTAAATAATATTTAAATCCTTTATGATTTAAATTAAACAAGAACGAATATTTTTTTTGTAAAAATAATACCATTGGATTTGGCTCTGTTAAGAACTTCAACCGTCTCAAAAAATTATTTAAGGATGGTCACTGCTGAACTTTTTTATATCAAAGATTTTATGACGTGTGGTGGAAATGATAGATAATTGTTTACTTAATCAAATAGCAAAAAGAAAATGATAGGTCCGTGTGCTCGTTTTCGAGATAAATGACGTCAAAAATTTGGCGGGAAATCAGACTCCTCTAGATTTTACATAACTTTAACATTGTGAAGTTTTTGGCCTTAAAAACCATGAAGTTGTATCAAGAATTTCAAGAAATTTTATACAGTTGGTTGTTAAGGTCTATATTATCAGAAAATATTATAAAAAGTAGGGGTCAGTGTGCAAAAAAATTCTTCAATATTTAAAGGCAAAGTCTAGAGGAGTTCCGAAATCAGACTGAAATCCTGAAACATGAACAGTGACCATCCTTAAGATTTGCTTTTCTTTTTCTGATGCATTATACCAGCTGTATATAATATTTAAAAAAAAAACAAAAATTTATTGACATAATTTTTATAGAGACATGATATTCCTTCAAAATTAGTTACTTTCTTTAACATTTCAATGAAAATCAACTAAATTTTGGAGTCGTTTATGTAGAATTCATTGATAGGAAATATTTAGGACAAATGGCATGTATCTTATGAAAATATCATTAATACTGATCTCTTTTTCATATTCTTGTATAATCTATTTTAAATTACATGTCATCACTTTGTTATAGCATTCATATACATGTAAAATTATAAATAGTAACAAAGCAACCGTATACATACAAAATAGTATGATAGCATCAATGTACATAAAACTAGTGTGATAGCATCAATGTACATGCATGTATAAAAAGTAACTTTGCATCAAAATACATGTACATAGCATCACTATACAAATATAAGTTCTACATGTTTAAAAACTACAACTATAGGTTTGACCATTGAAATACAAATGACAACAAAGTTCGAGACAATAAATTTTGCTACGCCTGACGCGCGTTTCGTCTATTCAAGACTCATCAGAGGCGCTCTACCAAAAATATTGAAAATGCCAAACACTATATGAATATGGAGAGCATAGAACAGTCAAAGAAACTTTAACCATGTGTTTAGGAAATTCATACTTCGGCCTTGTGTCTGACTTTTTTAATGTGTTATTTCCAAAAGGGGTAATTAATAACTTTTTTCTCTATTTTGCTACATGTTTTTTCAAAAAGCATTATGATAAAACAAAAACAAAAAACACACAAAAATTTATTATTAGACAATTTAGATTTACACATAGTGGTCATGGTGTTAGATTATTAGACATACAATTTGTACTTCACATTAAGTACTTAATAAATAAGTTTTTGTTAATTTTTCTAGTTTGAATAATAATTACGGTAGGATGATACAATCTAATGAAAAAATGAATTGATCAGACACTGAAGTGTATATTTATGGTACAAAGTTTCTTTAATAATACATAAAGTTCGAAGTTCAGTCCAAAATTACAGTGCCTAAACTTAACAGGAAACTAAAAAGAACCAAAGCAATAATTTTTATTGTATTTCAGTTTTTTAAGACTCTACCATGCTGGTTTTATTCTAACCATCCAGATGGTTGTCCTAGGACTGGGGTCACATGTACTTTTGCTCATGGTGACCAGGATATAAAACCAAGAATCTGTGATAAACAAACTAACTTTGGAAAAGATTTGTTAAATTTAGACAATAGAGTAAAAAATAAATAGATACATGTGATCTTGTGCATTTTTATTTCGTAAATTGTATTTTTATGGGAATGGTATTTAGCAGTCAGTGATGGATTCTTTGTTTATGGTATTTTATAACTTATTTTTATAATCGACTTTGAAATATTTTCACATATAATTCAACAAAAAATGATTTTAGAGAAAGTTTCATAAAGCTCATATGAAAAAAATTTAAAACAAATGTTAGAAAAAGGTGTTGACTGAAGTGCAATTAAAATGTAAGATTAGTTTTCAAATTTAAATATGTTATTTTACAAATACAGCATAACAGTTAAAATGGCACCTGCTTGGTATATTTTCAAATGTACTCTTCATTTTGTATCTTTAGTTTAGTTTATTAATTTTTTGGGGGATTAATTTCAAAATGAAATTAATATATTGCTACAAAACACTGACTTTGGACAGGTAACTGAAAAAAAACTATTTATACAGGTTTTCATGTTCTTGTGAATTACAACATACTGTGGATGCATTTATATTCTTGGGTACCAATTTTCTTAGTTTGATAAAAATTGATAAGTTCGTGGATTCTTAAATTCATGGTAATGAAGTCTGCAGCATTCAGATCAATATTAATTTTCTTTTCAGATATCAAAGTTCGTAGGTCAATGCCACCCATGAAAATTGATATCCCTAAGATAATAATGAAACCACAGTTTTTGAAACTTAAAAAATGAGAATGACAATAAAGTCACAAAATTAACATAGTTTAAAAATCTCTAAAAACAGTTTATGTTCTTATTATGAATCATCTAGTAAATCCAATGCTAAATATTAAAGGTAATTAGTAACACATTTAAAGTCTTTGGCTCCTAAACAATGTATTTTGTTGTGGCATTTGTATAATTTGTAAAGAATTCATTTCATCAAAATCTTTTATATTTATGCTGAACTGAAAATTTATACTTTTGCAAACTTTAAAAGTTAAAGAAATAAACAAGAAAAAGTAAATTAATTTTAACATTGAGGTTTGTCATAAAAAAAGTTATCTAATTAATAAATTGTTTTAGCGATATGATTATATGAATTATATTTTTAAATCATTATTATACATGTAATAATAAATATTATTTTGAATATTTTGTTTTATTTTCTGTGCCTTGATCAATTCAATTTGGGGAAATTCAATCTACTTTTTTATCCAGTATCTTCTTTTCAATATTTCCAATATCATGTCTTAGCTCTCAGTCATAAAAAAAAATCGCCAGGATTTAAAAAAGTTCAATGGTAATAGTTCAAAAACTGTTTTAAATGTTATTCCAATGATAAATCATGAGAAGTCCGATTTCCTTCTAATTTTAAGCTCTCCTGGACCTTTGGTCCATTGGTCCAGGTGAGCTATTGCCATCACTTGGCATCCATCGTCCTCTGTTAACAATATTTCAAAAATCTTCTCCTCTGAAACTACTGAACAGAATTTAATGAAACTTGGTATGATTGATCCTTAGGGTGTCCTGCACAATAGTTGTGTTTTGATTTTTGATCACTCAAAAAACCATGGTTCCTGTTGCTTAAAATAGATCAAGGGAGTCAGACTACTGTTTTTGACTTGTAAATCAAAAAGTATAAGAGATAGTGAAAATCTGATGCAACCATATTTCTTCAGCATCAAAAGATCTACAAAAGTCTCCATTGGGTTGGAATTGTCAGATGACTCGTTATAGGTGTTATGGCCCTTCGAACGTAAAAAATGGTGTTTTTTCATGTTTTTGTCATACACAATTTAAACTTGCAGATAGAGGAAAACTGTTGCGTGCTTAAACATTCAGCTGATTGATCACTACAAGTCTCCATTGGGTCGAAGATGTCAGATGACCCTTTAAACATTCAGCTCATTGAGCTCTACAAAAGTTTCCATTTGATGGGTGATGTCAGATGACCCCTTATAGGGGTTACGGCCCTTTAAGGTCAAAAATGGCGTTTTTTCATGTTCTTGCCCTTTGGGATGAAAACTTTTACAGATAAAGAAAAGCTAATGCTTGCAAACCTTCAGCTCATTAAGCTCCACAAAAGTTTCTATTGGGTCAAAGTTGTCAGATGATCCATAAAAGGGGTTATGGCTCTTTTAATCTAAAAAAATAGTGATTTTTACGTTTTTGCCTTAAAGAATGAAAACTATTGCAAACAGAGGAAAGCTGTTGCTTGCTTAAACCTTCAGCTTATTAAGCTGTACAAAAGTATCCATGGGGTCAAAGTTGTCAGATGTCCCCTTGTAGAAGACCCTTATAGCTTTAAAATTTACTCATGTACATGATGTACATATGATTTATGCCCCAAATCTTGCCAGATATTGCATTAGGTCTTTTGGACATATTCTTGTTACATTAAATTAGAATACCTTTATTTAAGTTTTTCTAACATAAGAGACCATTTGAGGAACATGTTTAACAAGGAATCTGTTAACCATTGCTTGCTACTCCCAAAATTGACACAAAGTCGGTAAACAGGAAGTTGATATCCGGATATCAACGATTCAAGTGAGACCTAATTTCAGTACATACTGAAGCCATATACCAAATATCAAATCACTGTGATTAAGTAGAAATTGCTGAAAAAATGTAACGAAAGTTATGTTGCGGACGGACGGAAGGCCGGACAGAGGTAAACCAGTAAACCCCTCTGTTACAAAAAAGTTTTGTTGGGACGGACGGAAGGAAGAATTGAAGGACAGACGAACAGAAGAAAACCAGTATACCCCTCTTCTTCTTCGAAAATCGAAGCAGGGGTATAATGACACCTTTATTCAGGTTGTATCACTTGGTATTTCATTTTGTGCTATTCTTCTATTTCTTGACACATATGTATTTTTTACTATAATAAATTGATAAATATGTACTACTCTAATACATTTGTGCTTGTCTTTCAAAATTTGTGTTTTTTCCCCAAGTACATGTATTAACACAATGTACAAAACATATAAATCGTGAACAATATTTGTGGTTGTTAGCTATCCATATTTTCGAACTGTTTGATTTTAAAACAAAAATCCAAATAAATGAAAGTCATCTCTCTTATGAAAGGCGAGCTATGAAATGTTGATTTTCAATATGTTTATAGGGGAGCAACCATTTGATTTTTAGGGGGGGGGGGGGCTATGGATATTTTCTACGTCCGGCCTTTTATTTTCGGAAAAAGTCGAGCCTTGATTTTTCTCTTTTTTTGCGCGCTTGCGCGTGTAATTTTTTTTAATTTTTAAGCAACTATACATTTTGTAGCCAAAAATACCATCCTGCCTTTTTTCACTCAAAGCACTGTCCTGCCTTTTTATTTCTGGATTTTTGCCTCTTGCCTTTTTATTTCAAATTTCACCATAGCCCCCCCATAAAAATCAAATGGTGGCTCCCTAAGAACTACTACAGCTGATTGTAATTTTCATAGTTTTCTACACAATTCCGTTTTTTTTCTTGTAGTCATAATAGTGAGTTAGAGCGAGCGAAAATATCTTTCAATATTCAACATCAAACATCAAAACTTCGATTCCACAATGGTTAGAAAGAAAGAGTTTCTTATAATCCTGACTGAAAGCAATGGCTATCGGTGCCTTTAACCCATCCTTCTCTGATAGGACAATTTCACTTGTCTTCCCGTCGGTAGAAAGTTTGTGAACGTTATTGGAATAACGTCCAACAACGTAAACGTTACCACAAGCGTCCGATGCAATTCCCTGAGAACCAACCAAGTCTGGTGAAGAGAAACTGAAAATCTCTATCCCGTCTTCTGTAACACGAGATACGGAGCTGAAATCTGTGAGGTAAAATGTCCCTTGAACATAGTGTATACATTCTATATTGTCAGTCCCAATTTCGGAAGACTTCACATGTTTAAGGTTTCCATCGTAAACATTAACCTCCCGGTACCCACCTAAGTATACACATCCATTGGCCCACTCGATACCCCAGCAAATTTTCCCTTCCAGCTCCGGTATCTTTGTCACGGTCTTGTCCACCAGACGTACTGCCCCTTCGCCTCTCATTGTAACTACAATGTCACCATTGTCTCCGTTCCTTGCTATGTCCCATGATGTACCCGGAAGTTGGATACTGGATACCTGGTTACCGTCATTGTCATAAGTAACGATCTGCTCCTGATTACAAACGATGATATGGTCAGAACGTGTGAGTATACCTGTTACACCAACATAAATGGAGTTTGTTCGTGGTGTTTTGAATTTCTTGTCAAACTTGAATGACTTCACGGGCCTTATAGGATTTAATAGCGGTAGTTGTGCTTTCACCTGTTTCTTTTTCTGGTAAGTTACCGTACAAGGTTTTGATGTTTCATCTATACGACCAAATTCTAACTTCGGAGAACTCTCTATGAACTGAAGACTTCTATCTGTAAGATTTGAAACGCATTCGTCGACCTTTGCGCTTTGTTTAATAAGATCCCCGTGTATATGATAAAGAAAGACAAACAGTTGGTTTTCAGATCCATGTTCTGTGAGGAGCTCAAGTTGTTTTATTAACTTCTCTATTACGGTTTTGCTGTCGTCTGCCTTCTTAATGTCGTCCCGGATCTTTTGGATAAGTTTTGATTTTTTGTCCGATAATTCGTCTAACAATTCCTTTTCTGCCTCGTCTAGCTTCTTTATCATCTTTAATTTCATCTCCTTTATCGCTTCTCTTATTCTCTCGGCTTCCTTATCAATCCTATCCATGTTAGAACTACTTTCCCATATCACGGCATTGGTAGCATTTAACATTTCTTTCAGCTCTTCTGACGTATCTTTACGAACTTCAGAGGATTTGACCCCAGCAGATGCCTGCTGCAACGGTGTAACAGTATCACACTGACGATGGTCAGACGACACACAGGTCGCACAACAAACGCTGTCATGGCGAGTGCAAAAGAAGTCCATTTCATAATCAGAGTGCAGTTTACATGTTTTGCCAAAGGAAAAAGAAAAGCTTAAGCCTATCTCAACGAGACTGTGATTTTGAAATAATTTGAATTTTCTATGGGCCTCCATACAGTCCAAGCATAAGTTTTCTTCACAATTTATACAGAATTTTTTTGCCGGGGAGTTCTTTCCGTCCTTTGAACAAGGGCTGCAGTATTCCATTTTCCCTAAAAACGATAAAATACTTTGACATAAGTAACTGATTATTACCTAGATATATAATAAACTTTTATTACTAGAAAGTTGTTTTCGCATATTACATCATATATAAGAGAATGTGAGAATAATATCGTTTTTCCTGTCACGGGTAATTTTTGCCTGTTTATCCTCTGCCGAGTTACTTGGCCATGGTATTTGCTGTTTCAACCATTGGAAGGCCTTTACCATAAAATTTATTTTCTGAACTTCATCATGTTTTGCAAAGTTTTATTTTATATTCGGTGTAATTAAACGAACATATCATATGCTTTGGGGGCCTTTTGAAAATACCCGGTTTCCTGTGACCGGTTTCATAAAACATCTCAAATTGAGTATTTCCTCAAATCTCTCCTCAACTAAAACTCTAACCAATTAAAAATGTTGCAATTTGAGTTGAGGAAAGATTTTAGGAAATACTCAATTTGAGATGCTTAATGAAACCGGGACCTGACCTTATGAAGACTTCTGCATTAAATTAGACGTATTGCCGTAGAAAAAAAAACAAAAAAAACTTAAAAGGTATCAACTGTTTAGATGAGATTTGCTTAGGGTGGTATCTATATCCCGGATCCCTGTAAATTTTTCATCAAATATTCCGTTTTTTTTTTGTTTTTAGAAAATCCCTGTAAAATGGATTTAAACATTCCATATCCAAGAAAGTTTTGCCTCACATATCCCGTATCCCATGAATAAAATATGTGAATATCACATTTATCCCAATATACCATAAACTTTACAAGCCTCGGAGGTATGGGCGTTAAACGGCTTAACTTAGTATTTATATCCTTTCAGCAGCCACCATCATTTGTAAACGAGCAACCGTAGCGTACTTTTGGTAATCTTAATTTCATCGTTCAAAAATTGTTTCTCTCCCAGCCCTAGAAAGGCCAAAATTTTAATGTTTTTCTTAATTTTCAATTAAAGTTTGAAGAAATTTTTTAAATGCATTATATGTAATCTTATTATTTCTGGACGGATAGTTTTCTTTTTTATCTTGACAATTAAAATTGGTCAGTTTTAAACATTTAATTAGTGTTAATTACTGATTAAATCTAATCAATTTTCATCTAAGTAAATAAAAAACAAACCCACTTTTAAAAAAGCCAAATTTTACCAGGAAATCTAGTATTTTATGATAGTTTGGATATTGCTCACGCTAGAATATTCCTTTGCAGTGCAGTTGAGGACATTTAAAAAAAAAATATGATTGATTATAATCAAAATTTTAATTGTTAATTAATCAATTAATATTTCACAATTCTACGCATTGGCTTTTCTGAACAAAATGATAGGTTCCACAAATTACTGCTATGACTGTTTGAATACACACAGCCATTACTGAATAATGTGTTAATTCACCAAGAAGAATGTAATGTAGTTTTTGCTTAGCTAAAGTGTATGTGGAGACAAACAAAACATCCAGAGCGTAAGCATGTGTAAACTAAAGAAACAAGTTTACTTTCAATGTGTATTAATGTGCATTTTGTTTGAAAAATCACAAAATCCCATCTTTGCACCGTTCAGCAACTAGAGAGTATTCATGTGCATTTTAATAAATTCATAAATTGCTCTATAGCAGCCATTGTGAACAAATGTGCATTTTGATGCATTGTATTTTCTATATATTCAATGTAATCCATTACTCCTAAAACATATTTTTTGCACATAAATACCTATGGCTTTGAGAAAACAAACCCAAAAGTACGCAATGGCTGTCCTACTACCAATCTTGATTTAATTTTTAGCCTCTGTATATATGGTGCACATTACTACACTTTGGTTGTGGAAAGGATATATGTGACACAGAACACGTTTTAATGGATTATCCAGTAGAACCCGAAACATTAGTATTCCAAATTATACTTCATTTGTAATGTATTAAAGGTATGAAACAAAAAAGTTTAAGTTTTTGCCCCTTTTGGTCCTTACTTTCATTACGGGAAAAGAGAGGGTTCGGAAAATAGATCCTTCATTTTTATCCGCTACCAGGCAAGAAAATGAACAACAGTTTTTGTAATCGGACCAGTAATAAAAAAAAAGTTTTTTAGTCCCCTTTTGGGTCCCTTATATGAACAAGAGGCTCCCAGGAGCCTGAATCGCTCACCTGGTCTTAATGTCAACCCTTTGAAGACTTTTGTATAGCTAAATGAGCTGAATGTTTAAGCAATAAAAAGCTTTTCTCTATCTGCAATAGTTTTCATTCTAAAGCAAAAAACACTATTTTTCACCTTTAAAGGGCCAAAACCCCTTAAAAGAGTCATCTGACAACTTCGACCCTAAAAAGACTTTTGTAGAGCTAATTAAGCTGAACATTTAAGCAAGCAACATCTTTTCTCTATCTGCAAAAGTTTTCTTTCTTTAGGCCAAAAACACTATTTTTTGCCTGTAAGGGGCCGTAACCACTATAAGGGGTCATCTGGCAACTTTGACCCTATGGAAACATTTGTAGAGCTAAATGAGCCGAACATTTAAGCAAGCAACAGCTTTTCTCTATCTGCAATAGTTTTCATTCTATAGGCCAAAAACTCTATTTTTTGCCTTTAAGGGGCCATAACACCTATAAGGGGTCATCTGACAACGTTGACCCTATGAAGACTTTTGTAGAGCTAAATGAGCTGAACATTTAAGCAAGCAACAGCTTTTCTCTATCTGCAATAGTTTTCATTCTATAGGCCAAAAACACTATTTTTTGCCTTGAAGGGGCTGTAACCCCTATAAGGGGTCATCTGACAACTTTGACCCTATGAAGACTTTTGTAGAGCTGAATGAGCTGAACATTTAAGCAAGCAACAGCTTTTCTCTATCTGCAATAGTTTTCATTCTATAGGCCAAAAACTCTATTTTTGCCTTTAAGGGGCCATAACCCCTATAAGGGGTCATCTGACAACTTTGACCTTATGGAGACTTTTGTAGAGCTAAATGAGCTGAACATTTAAGCAAGCAACAGCTTCTCTCTATCTGCAATAGTTTTCATTCCATAGGCCAAAAACATGAAAAAATGCTATTTTTCACCTTTAAGGGGCAGTAACTCCCATAAGGGGTCATCTGACAACTTCGACTCAATGGAGACTTTTGTAGAGCTTTTGATGCTGAAGCAGTAGCGTGGCATCAGATTTCATCTATCTCTTATACTTTTTGATTTACAAGCCAAAAACAGTAGTTTGACCCCCCTGGTCTATTTTTAGCAACGGCGGCCATGTTTTTCGACGAATCAAAAATCCCCACATCAGTTCTGTGGGGGATACCCTAAAGTACCACCAGACCAAATTTGGTTTGAATCTGTGCAGCCGTTTCAGAGGAGAAGAAGTTTGAAGAAAAGTTAACGACGACGACGACGACGACGGACGACGACGGACGACGACGACGGACGCCAAGTGATGGCAATAGCTCACATGGCCTTTGGCCAGGTGAGCTAAAAAGGACATCCCACTTGTTACAATCCGACTGGTTTAATAATAAGGAACATCTTCGTCAAAGTCCACAGCAATTGGTCAACAAAAAGAAGGTATTTGGGGGAACAAATAAATTATTTACAGTTTGACCCCTTTGCGACCCTTATTCTTGACTAAAAAAGAAAGGACTCCCAAAATCAAGACCACCCATCCCTTAATAGTAAGGCACCTCACTGTACAATTTCAAAGCAATTTGATTAATGTAACGAAAGTTAATTATTGTATGAACACTTATAAATATTATCGAACGCCGACGGTCGAAACTTGAACGACAATGACGACTGCACCATACTTTAATACGCATGCAATTTATTTGCATTCGTATAAAAATTAATAAGAATAGAGGATAGAGGATAGTCAGACCATGTCCATTACCGACATTGTTTTGTCATGAGCTACGTCGTTTTTACTGGTTCTATGAGGCTATTGGGTTTTTGGAGTTAAACTTTATTTTGTAACTTATAGATCAATTCTGAAATAATTCGTCTGAATTTTTAGACTTTATGTTAAACGTGATAGATATCAAAATAACACGGTACACGGTACACACAAACCCATGTTTTAAAGGATTGGACCAATCTCCTTCAAAGACTTCAATGGGGCCCTGATGGGAGGTGCTGATCACGGTTCACGAAAAATACAATGTGGATATCACAGTTCACAGGAAATTAGCAAATATTTGAGAAACATTCCCCAAGTCACAATTCACAGGAAAAATTGCCATTGTAGAATCACAGATCACGGAAAATTATCATAGCCGAGAAAGGTTCACAGACAATACCCTCAACACATTTCGCGAACAATTGTTTGCCTGAATCACAGTTCACAGAATATTCAAATAGGCGATCATGCATCGCGAAATTACCCCATCGCCCCCCTCTCCATTCGCTACAGGTATGATTTCAGTAATCACCCTTACGTCACATAAGCCCGCCCCTTTTTGGGATACGAATTGACACTCTGGAGCTCTGGACTATTGATCGAAATGTTAGAAAAGATATGTTTTCAGCAAGTCTAATATATATCTATTCTTTAAAAAATAAAAATAAAATTTTAAATAGGAATATTTAATTTTTAATAATTTCTTAAAGATGACAGGGGAAGGTACTGAATTTAGTGCGAAATTATAATGTTTGTAAACAAGGACACGTGAAAGTGCAAAAAATGCCGCATGACATGATGTTTTGGGGAAAGGAAGCAGTTGTATTTCTAATGTACTGAAAAAGGTATGAAAGATTTTTATTTTGAAAAATAGATTTTTTAGAATTTAATATCCAAAATTGGTCAAGTATTAATGTCTATGGGCAAATAATTACTGAAATCATTCCTACACGATATGAAATGAGTAGCGTAGTATTGCGGAAGTAGTTACGTAGTGAATAAGATGTCTGCGCAGGAGATTGGGATTGAACAGGAAGAACATACACAGGATGGTCCATTTATCTTAAAAGGGGAGACCTTGTTTTTTTCTTAAAAATATTTTTGACCAGTTTGTTTATGAAAAAATGTTTTTGCATCAAAGGTTAAGAAATATAATATTAACTATATATAAAGAAGGATTTCTGTCCTATATTAAATTTGTTTGGATTTTTTTAATTTCTGGCCATAACAAAATACCAAGGTACCCCTTCAAGTGTAATGGATGGTCCCTAAATGAGATTAAAACGAAAATAACACATTACAATAGAACAATCAAACCTCTGAAGTATAGGAAGGGAGGGAAAAAGACACTATAAATAAGAATTACAACAACGTACCAGACAATAAATTATCTCCGCCTGACGTGCGTTTTGTCAAACACTATATGAGTAAAGGTAACAACAAAACTACCGACCAGGGGTGATCAATCCCATATATCAAAGAAACAAAGAAGCAAAAAGGCACCAATGGGGCATTCGAGTGTGAGAGGAAAAGACAAAACACGGCAAAGACATACTAGAGAAATTGAAGATCGCCATGGTTTTCACTTGGTGCAGGCATTTCAAAAGTAATGATGGGTTGAACCAGGTTTCATGGCGCCAAACCCCCCTCTTCCATTACGATCTAAGGGTCTAGTAATATGAGTAACACAAAGCACAACATAGTTTTGACAATTTTCAACAAGTTGGAATCTTACTATAACTCAAGACTTAACACCATTATTGACATTAAATAGTTTTATTAAACTTTTCTTGGTGTTTCGCTGTTTTAAGCAAATCACCCAAAGATGAAAAATCAATTGATCGATCAACATCAGTGGTATTTGCAGGGTCCAGCTCTTCAGAAGTCCAACCCAACTTATTAGCCCTAATTGTGCATTTTTAAACTTTTGCACTCTTTGTGTTTTCTCTGAGCCGACACAAGACCGACTGATTTTTATTTAATTTTCTGTAAAGGTTATGCAAAGACTTACAATAACAAATAACAAACACAAAATACGTCATTAATATGTAAGATAAAATTAAATTGAGGATCAACAGGAAAAGAGGAGAGGTGGGTAAGGACGAAACCAGCCCACCTGGAGCACTATGTTATGTGAGTGTGAGCCCACGTGGAGCACTATATTATGTGAGTGTGCGTGCATTTGCGTTTTCGCCCCCACATCGCCACACAGGCCACTCAAATGCGACAAACATGAAGAGGACGGCGAAATGAACATGAAATGATGACGACAAATGAAATATTGGGGTGGTATTGGAACAAAGAAACAGCAAGTTCTAAGTAAACAACTGTCGTTTTATATTGATGTCAAAGGATTAAAATGTTCCTAAAAAATTGATCATTCTCTGTTCTAGAAATTGTCTTTGTTTCTCGCCAGAACAAGTTTCAAGGAGAACGGTTACCTGCATATCGTAGACGCTGTGGTTTGGCAAACAAAAGTGCTGGCCGACTGGGCAATCTTCGCATTTAAGAACACTCCGTCTGTGTTCGGCGATCCTGCGGTAGATTTCCCCTACGTAGACTTTACAACACTTGGCACAGCGGATGGCGTAGCGATCCGACGGTAGATTTCCCCTACGTAGATTTTACAACACTTGGCACAGCGGATGGCGTAGCTAACATTTTCAGATCTGCAGGTGAAACCGTTCATTAAGTTGAAAGCGTTTGAGGGACCGACTATCTCCTCAGTCTCCAAGGTGAAGTTGCATGTAACACATACAAGTCGACCACAACCCCTGGTGCCTGAAAAATTGAAGCGAAAACGTCTAGTGGCATTGTTGTAAGAGCTTGAAACTAGTTGTTGCCTCAACCTCTTTCCCTTGCGGAAGGCAGTCAGGGGTGGCGAGGTAAACACAGTCGACATGTGTTCATCCTCCAGAACAATGGATTTGAAGTTACGCAGCAGAATATTTCGTATAGTCATGTTGTGTAAGGTGGTGCATGTGTTAGAACCAAAGGTTTACGGTCGATCTTGTGTCTAGTCCTGGCCTCCAAAGCTTTGGATCCTGTCACCTGTGAGACAGAGTTGATGGCTTTATCCAAGATGTTAATAGGATATCCCCTTTTGACAAATAATGATTTCATAGTACTTCTCTGAACCTTGAAGTCATCCTAGTCGCTGCAAATACGTTTAAGTCTCAGAACGGCATCTTTGCAACTCTGAGGATGACAAGATTGATCATTTAGGTAGCAATGAGCATCTGTAGGTTTGTAAATATAGAAGTTACTATTTTACCATTTTTGATGCTGTATTCCAAGTAAAGAAAGGCGAGTTTCTCTTGAGTGATGGTGAAGGTGTATTGGATGGCAGGGTGATAGGAAGAGACACAGCTTATAAAGGAGTAAAGGTCATCTTCACTATCGGAGGAAACACCAAAATCATCATCAATGTACCGTTTGTATAGGTATGGGACAGGACCAATGTATTTGGAAAACTTGTCTACTCCAAATACCCAACAAACAGACAAAACGAAAATAGGCCCCATCTTAGTGCCAATGGAAACACCACCAAACTGGGAATACAATTCTCCATTTAACTGGAAAGTGTTGAGGTTGAGGACAAGTTCTGCCAACCTAAAGATAATATCAGTTTTAACATGGGGATTGGGTCTTCTGTCCAAGAAATGTTTCAAAGCTATTATGGCATCGTTATTAGGGATGCTAGTAAGGAGAGCAGTAACATCCATGGAGAAAAATCAAAAGTCTTCTGGATTTTCTGGTTCAAAGAACTCTAGGATGTTCAGATCATGTGTAGTGTCCTTAACGTATGTGAAGAAAGTTCTCCACTATTGGCATGAAAACACTATGAAGAAAGCTGGAAATGTTCTCAGTAGGACATCTACAAGCGAAGACTATGGGTCTATAAGGGTTCCCCATTTTGTGGATCTTTGGGAGCATATAAAATCTTGATGTCCTGGGTTGAGACACTATATAGTTCTCAGCATGTTCTGGTATAGATCACTGTTCACGATGATTGTTTTCAGAAAATCCTTGATGATATTTTGATTCTTTTAAGTATTATTGTGTTCTAATTTAGAATAAAAAGTGGAATTTTCCAGATGAAAATCACCTTGTCATAGACATATGATTTGGCATCCCAGGCGACCACAGCACCACCTTTATCAGCAGATTTTATAACAATGTCGGTGCGGGTCTTTATATTTCTGTTCGTAATTGGTCAAATTATGTCTCTTCAGGGGTTTGGTTTTCAAATTATCAATTTGGTTTAGATACGATTATAAATATTTTTCCAGAACAGGAAACCAGGAGACTTTAGGGGTGAAATTAGATTATTACTTTTCAAAATTACAGAATAAAGAGGTGGCTTCATCATCATCCTCATTGGAAAGCGGATTTTCCTTCTCGTGGAAGAAAGCTTTTAGGAGGAGACACCTGAAGAAATTTTGAATATCTGTATGATTTGGGATTGGGATTATTAAGACCTTAATTTGGACAGAAGACTCAGTTTCGCATGAGCAACATGATTGAAGCAGGTACATATCGCACAGTTTCCTCAAACAGTTTAATTGTCTCTGGATCGCTGACACCTACATGCGGAGAGCTAATGATAGAATTTTTTGGTTTTTCTTAGTTTGTAAAAAATAAAATAAAATAAAATAAATTAAATACGCCTGATGCGCGTTTCGACTATTAAAGAACCAACAGAGGCGCGCTACCAAAAAGATAAAAATGCCAAACATGTGCAGTGTATTACCGGTAATATAAAGAGCATAGACAAATATACCGAAAACCAAATTTTGACTAAACATTAACCTATGTCTGAGGTGGAAAGAACTGATTTAAACAATTTTGAAATTCAAACTGGTAATTTATAGTTTTGATGTGTTCTTCAACACAAAAGTGTTGATGCCGAAGCGGGCTATCCTTGGGAAAATGAAAACTCCACCAGCTAATCGTCACGACTGTTAGAAACATATATGTGATCATGTTTGACAAAAATAAATAAAGAATCAATAAAATGAATGAAAAAGAACAAGGAAGTTAATATAATTTCCACTCTGTGTCATTACATTATATCTAAAACTCATATCTTGATTGTTTTTAATATCTGAACGTTTAATAAATATACGATTTATTATGCCAATTAAGCCCATTAAACAAACCTGTAATACTAGTAGTCATAAAGTAACTACACTACATTTCTTTGCTCCTGTGTCACTTATTGACGGTCGAGTAGTGTAGTTGTCAAGTGTCACAATAACAAAAGGGAGATAACATAATCGTCTTAATATTGAATTACTGTTCCATAGAATGTGTAATTACTGAGTTAAAAGTGTTAAATGGTAAATAATATTTAAATCCTTTATGATTTAAATTAAACAAGAACGAATATTTTTATTGTTAAAATAATACCATTGGATTTGGCTCTGTTAAGAACTTCAACCGTCTAAAAAAATATTTAAGGATGGTCACTGCTGAACTTTTTTATATCAAATATTTTATGACGTGTGGTGGAAATGATAGATAATTGTTTACTTAATCAAATAGCAAAAGGAAAATGATAGGTCCGTGTGCTCGTTTTCGAGATAAATGACGTCAAAAATTTGGCGGGAAATCAGACTCCTCTAGATTTTACATAACTTTAACATTGTGAAGTTTTTGGCCTTTAAAACCATGAAGTTGTATCAAGAATTTCAAGAAATTTTATACAGTTGGTTGTAAAGGTCTATATTATCAGAAAATATTATAAAAAGTAGGGGTCAGTGTGCAAAAACAATTCTATCCAGAAATTTGATGCATTTTTTTAATTTGCATATTTTAATATCAGGAACGATTCCGGTCCAGAATTTTTTATAGAGGAACAATAGCAACTTATGAAATTTTCAAAAACTATCGATAAATATGTGTTACAGACACGATTCGCATGTTAAATTTCAATCAACACACAAGTTCCAATAATTTGAGACCCCTCCTAACAATGTCAGCTAAAATTTCAAGGTTCCCTGTTCATTTAAAATTTCGAAGCGTAGCACTCTTCACAAAGCAGTATAAAGTCTTTGGAAAAATGGCTGATATTGTAGAAAGTCCAACATTTATCTTGAAATAGTTCAAGCTGACTCGCATGTAAACAAGGTTCGCATATTGATTTCTAGAGATCAACTAAGGTTAAACAAGACACAATAAGGCATACAAACCGTATCTTTAAACTGTAGGTTCCTCGGGCGTACAAAGATTGCCTTATTACTCACCTTGAGTTCAAAAGACTCAGAGAATTTTAATCAAATTTGTTAAAAATAAGTTTGTTTTTAACCGCCAGGAAACTTTAGGAAGTTCATAAAAGGTTCTAATTTACATCTGTGACGGATGAGAACCGAAAATTTTCCGTATTTTTAATACATGCTGTAAGAACAAGGCAATGCAAAGAAATGTCACGTGACTTATATTTCATTTGCATGCTTGAATATTAATTAGGCAAAGCACTGTTCATTTCTGGATATGGCCAGCTGTATATAATATTTAAAAAAAAACCAAAACTTTATTGACATAATTTTTATAGAGACATGATATTCCTTCAAAATTAGTTACTTTCTTTAACATTTCAATGAAAATCAACCCAATTTTGGAGTCGTTTATATAAAATTCATTGATAGGAAATATTTAGTGCAAATGGCATGTATCTTATGAAAATATCATTAGTACTGATCTCTTTTTCACATTCTTGTATAATCTATTTTAAATTACATGTCATCACTTTGTCATGTGTTATGAATATAAATAGTAACAAAGCAACCGTATACTTACAAAATAGTACGATAGCATCAATGTACATAAAAATAGTGTGATAACATCAATATACATGCATGTATAAAATGTAACATTGTATCAAAATACATGTACATAGCATCACTATACAAATATAAGTTCTACATGATTAAAATCTACACATAGGTTTAACCATTGTAAGTCAAAGAAACTTTAACCATGTGTTTAGGAAATTCATACTTCGGCCTTGTGTCTGACTTTTTTAATGTGTTATTTCCAAAAGGGGTAATTAATTACTTTTTTTCTCTATTTTCATGATTTTGCTACATGGATTTTAAAAAGCATTATTATAAAACAATAAAAAAAAAACACACACAAAAAATTATTATTAGACAATTTAGATTTACACATAGTGTTAGATTATTAGACATACAATTTGTACTTCACATTAAGTACTTTTAAAATAAATAAGTTTTTGTTAATTTTTCTAGTTTGAATAATAATTACGGTAGGATGATACAATCTAATGAAAAAATGAATTGCTCAGACACTGAAGTGTATATTTATGATATAAAGTTTCCTTTAATTCATAAAGTTTATAAGTTCAGTCCAAAATTAAAGTGCCTTAACATAACAGGAAACTAAAAAGAGCCAAAGGAATAATTTATATTGTGTTTCAGTTTCAGGTGGGAATGTTCAGTTACGTGACCTAAGTTTACAGGATCCATACAGTAAAAAATCACAACTCTCAAAGAAGGACAAAAGTCAGTATTTTAAGACTCTACCATGCTGGTTTTATTCTAATCATCCAGACGGTTGTCCTAGGACTGGGGTCACATGTACTTTTGCTCACGGCGACCAGGATATAAAACCAAGAATCTGTGATAAACAAACTTACTTTGGAAAAGATTTGTTAAATTTAGATAACAGAGTAAATAAATAAATAGATACATGTGATCTTGTGCATTTTTATTTCATAAATTGTATTTTCATGTGTAGCGGTCAGTGATGGATTCTTTGTTTATGGCTGTTTATTACTAAATTTTAATATCAAATTTGGATTTCAACAAAAATCCCGTTTGATTTTAGAGAAAGTTATTTGAAAAAAAAATAAAACAAATGTTAGAAAAAAGGTGTTGACTGAAGTGCAATTAAAATGTAAGACCAGTTTTCAAATTTAAATATGTTATTTTAAAAATACAGTATAACAGTTAAAATGGCACCTGCTTGGTACGTACTATATTTTTAAATGTACTCTTCATTTTGTATCTTTTGCTTGTTTAAAAATTGTTGATCAATTTCAAAATGAAATTGATATTTTGCTACACACTACTGACTTTGGACAGGTAACCGAAAAAAAACTAATTATACAGGTTTTCATGTTCTTGTGAATTACAACATACTCTGGATGCATTTATTTTTGTGGTTACCAATTTGTTTTTGGTCATATATACTTTTATTTGATCAAAACATTCAGTTACAGTTTCACATATCATATGTTAGACATTACAAAAGCATATAACAGATAAAATTCAAAATGTTTGAAAGAAAACATATGTTTTGTTGGTTTTTTTTTGTCAGTCAGATTGAAACAATTGCTTCACAGAATCCAAATTACATTTGATGGTGTGTGAACGTCTTGGGGAGCAAAGAAACCTTGATTTTAAGTCTATATCTCTGTAATTTTTAAGGGTTCTTAGACAACCTTCCCAGTTTATGATTTCTTGTTTAATACTACTGACATATATGTAATATCTTATTATAATAAAACAAGTATTTAAAATAGAAGAATACGGATCATTTGTAAATCCAAATAGACAACTTACAGGATTGATATGGACTGTTATACTACATTTTGAGTATACACATTCTGCAAATTTAAGTACCACTTTTTATAATAACCATGCAAAAAGAGATTCATAGGTGGAAAGCCTACACCACTTTATTTTTTATATGTTCCTCCTACTAGCACCATGATTCGATATTTTGTACTCTTTTTCCAAACAAGCGTTGGTCCTAAGAGAAACAAATTATATAGAATGCATTGGAAAATTGTAAGAAAGGGCGATAACTCTGAAAACTGTCAATAATTTCAATAGAAACCATTGGAACAAAATGGAGAGATTTCTCCCAGGACCAGACAGTTATGAGCAAATTTTTATTTATTTCTTATTTTGTATACTTTGAACTCTCTTTTGTTAAAAATAAACCACTGTAGCCTTTTTATCGATGAATCACTTTTTTTCAATTTTGCATGATTCTTAGGTGGAGTACTACTTAAGCCATAAAGATTTGACAAAAGAACACTCATAAAAAATATGTACTAATTTTTCTTTTGTTTCAAAACAGAACCTACACAACTCTGTCTCAGATAGTCCACATTTATAAAGTAGACTATTTGTATATAAAATTCTAGTATTAATCTTGTATTGGAAAGATTGTAATTTTGTACTGAGAATATTTACAAAGGGGATTTCATAAATACACTTCCAATTTTCATTATCCATATTAAGTTCAAGGTTCCATTTATCTTGAGATTTTAATGGTTGTTTAAAGTACTGTTTTAGCAATATTTGATATATAGGTTTAACAACTTTCTGGTTGACACGCATTAAAAATACCATTTTATCAGATATGGAATCTAATCTATTTGTTCCATTATCTAACAAAATATTTCTCCACCGTCGTGGGATAGCTGATATAATACTATAGTATTCCAAAAAGTGTATCTGTATGTTATATTTTGTACAAAATTCGTTAACAGAATACAACTGGCCATTTTCTTTTACAAGGTCATTTATAAAGAAAATATCTGGTCGAGCCAATCGACTATACTTTAGCACATTCCCACCGACAGTTATCTTCGGATTGTACCAAATAGGTTGGGATAAAATATCCTCTGGGGCTGTGGTTAAATCTTCCTTTGTCTCTGCCCATGAAAGAATAACACTTTCCCAAAAACAGTTAAAATGTTTTGCGTGAACCTTCAAAGAATCCTGTGTATATAGCCAAAATTTATCTTGCCCTAATTTATTTAATTTATCAGATATCAAGACTTTCCATGGGGCAACATTTGTTAGGTCTAATATCTTTTTTATCCACGATATCTTTAATGCTTGAAGAAATGACAAAATGTGGGGCATGTTGAGCCCCCCATTTTCATAGTTTCCAATAATAGAGTTTCTTTTGACCTTGTCAACTTTGCTTCCCCATAGAAAGTGAAAAAACACATTTTCAAATTCTTTTAAAATTTTGTCTGTAGGATTAGGCAATACAGTGAATGATTGAACTAAAATTGGAAGTGCAAGAGACTTTATAACAGTAATTTTTCCAATTAATGAAATCCTTCGAAGAGACCAGTCATTTAACAATCTTTTTATCTTCTCCAAATCTTTCGTGAAATTGTCAATATATTTATCTGGTTTTGAGAGACAATAATGAATGCCCAAAAGTTTAAAATTTCCTGAGTGATTCAAGTTTACAGGTTTTAAAGTAGGAAGTTCTTCACCACAGCCCCGTTTGGACCCAATCCAAACTGCTTGGGTTTTATCAAAGTTTGCTCTCAGACCCGAACAAGCAGAAAACAGATCGACCATATTCAGAGCTGTATTAATAGAGTGTAAGTTATCATCCAAAATTAAAGTTGAGTCATCCGCATATTGACTAATCAAATACTCAGAGTTATCTATCTTTATACTTTTTATGTTATTGTCGTACTTAATTGCTGCACTTAATAATTCTACTGATAAAATAAAGAGATAGGGAGACAAAGGGTCACCTTGTCTCACACCTCTTTCGATCTTAAATCTTTTAGAAACGTGTCCATTATTTAAAATACAGCTCTCAGATTCATTATAAAAAATTTCGAACCATTTGACAATGGATGGACCAAATCCCCAAAACTGAAGCGCCTTCTCTATAAAATTCCACTCTAAAGAATCGAATGCTTTTTCAAAGTCCAGCAATAACAGTATACCCGGTGTTTCATCAGTCTCGCATTTTTCAATAATGTCGCATATCAACCTGGTACGCTCTCCAATAAAACGCCCCTTCATAAATCCCATTTGTGTATCTGATATAACGGTTTGCAAGACTTTTTTATTCTTTGTGCAATAGCAGAAGCACATATCTTATAATCTACATTAAGAAGAGATATGGGACGCCAATTTTTTAAATAAAATTTCGATTTCCGGTCTTTTGGGAGACAAGTAATAACTCCTTGTCTTTGAGAAACAGATAAACTTCCAGTGCGATAAGCTTCATGAAATGATCGTATAAGAAAATATTTCAAGTCATTCCAAATTTTTTTATAAAACTCGGCAGTGAAGCCGTCTAGACCAGGGGACTTTCCATTTTTCATATTTTTAAGGGCGTTTAACATTTCTTCAGAAGAAACTCGTCCTTCTAAAGAATCCCGAGCATTGTGACTTAGCTTCTGAATAAATGGATTATTTGGATAGAAAAATACACTATGCTCATCCCTAATCTCAGTATTTCTACTAGAGTAAAGATTTTCATAGTATCTTCTTTGTTCCAACAAAATATCAGACTGACTTATAATTTCTGAACCATCGTCCAATACTAGCTTTGGAATTGTTTTTTCGACGAAATGTCTTTTCTCTAAGTTACAAAAATATTTGGTACTTCTATCGCCTTCAACATTTCATTTAGCTTTTGATCTAATAACAATACCTTTAATTTTTTCCTCCCTTATTTGTTTTAATTCTAATTCTAGTCTAGCAATTTCATTTTTGTTTAGGTTTTGCTCTTCATATAAGTTTTTTCAACTTGTTTTCAAGATCTTGTTCCACCTTATCCCTCTCTTTTTTCTTAAAAGAGGAATAAGAAATGGTTTTTCCTCTTATCATCAATTTAAGGGTTTCCCAAAATATCTGATCATTTATACTAAAATTAACCTCAAACAGATCTTCATGATCGCTTGTTTTATACTGCTCAAGTGTTTCCTTGATACAATCTTTAATCATATTAATGTAGTCTTGATCATAAAGCAGGCAGTTATTAAACTTCCAAGTTCCCTTCCCTCTTGGTTGATCATTTATACTTATAGTTATAAAAACTGGAGAGTGGTCAGATCGATATGCAACACCTATGTCTGCCTCAGTCAAAGATGACTGAAAGTCAGATGACGTTAGAAAATAATCAAGTCGAGCTTGCTTCTTATTAGGACCCCTCCAAGAAAAGCGCCTAGAACCTGGGTTCAGTTCCCTGAATATATCAATTAAATCTAATTCTTCCATCATTTGAAAGATTTGTTTCTGTGCTTTTTCGTTATTTTTATTAGAGTATTCAAAAGTATCTAAAAGATAGTCCTGTGGCACATTCCAGTCACCACCAATTATGACTGAAGCATTGCCAAAAGATTCTATCTTTTGTTGCACCTGAGAATAAAATTGTGGACAATCGTTATTTGGACCGTAAACAACAACTAATGTTATAGTCATATCATGTATTTTTAAACTCAGCTTAAGAAAAGTTCCATTTTTATCGGAACGTTCTTTAAGAATCTCGAATTGAAAAGAATTTTTGAATAATATGGCAACACCTCTACTATTCGTGGTATGAGAGCTAAACCTTGCTTCATATCCCCATTCAGCTTTCCAATACGGCTCTAACTCTTTCTTACAATGGGTGTCAACCAAAAGTGTGATATCATAATTTTGCCTACATTTAATAAAAATATCTTGTCTTTTAACCTTATCAGATGATAACCCTCGACAGTTCACACTTCCAATTTTTATCTTAACCATACTTTAAAATTAGTTTTATAATATATGCATAAAAACAATACAAAACATAAAGTAACATCAATCTAACAGATATCGAAACATTTACTACAAAAATAAACTGAAAATACTTCACATCTTGATCCTTTTTTCTATATTCCCGACATCCCCCGAAAAAATCCTTCCTTCTCATGGTAAATATATAAGATCAATCCTAAAATTAAATAAAATACACCCAGTCAGCTCCATACTAAAAAAAATTTAACTCTTATTTAGCTTTTGCTTAGATTGTTTGCTATTTCCTATATGAATTATAATGTTGATAGATGATAAGAGAAGGAAAAATTTTTAACCGACTTTAACATACAAAGAGTAAACAAGTTATAAAAGTTCGGAAACCGGTTCACAACTTCCATGGCAAACAACAATTTTGGTATACGCATTGTCATAATGTAAATTAAGGAAAAGCTCTAGCTTTTAAATAGTATTTCAAAAAAAACTTTGCTCTTATATATTAAGTTTACTATCGGTGAATAGTCGGACTACTTATAAAAAAATAAGAAGAACACGTTATTTATCTAATAACTTCCAAAAAGATATTACAGTGATTTCTATCTAGTAAATAAAATATCCAATAAGTCAGGCTTCATACGTCCATCTATGAAGGCTTGGTCTTTGTTTTTAGGGCCACAAAATGGTGTTCTTTAAAATAAACCAATATCGTTCTCTTTTGGACTTCTTGAGGCATTGACCGACGTTTGATAAGTAGTCTATGTCGAAGAGTTCCAACTGATGGTGGCACATCAGGCACGATGCTGTATCCAGAACCCCTTGGAAGTCTCATCCCTGCTGCTAGAATTTCGTCTCGAACTATTAGACTGCTGAAACGCACAATAATACGGCGCTTCTCTACATCCTTTCCACCAGGGAGCCTATGGGTAGCCTGAAGGAGAATGGAATTCACTTCTTCGTTGGACATGTTCAGTGTTGTTTCAAAGAATGCCCTTGCTTTTTGTTCAGTGATACGGGGTGTTTCACTCAAAGTTCCTTCTATCCCCCCTATCACTAAATTCCATTTTCTTCCCCACATTTCTAGGCGGATACGCTCATTTGTCTCGTCTACTATTTTGTCTTCAATCAATCAATCAATCAATCAATCAATCAATCAAAGTTTTATTTAAGGTCGATGCATATATAAAAAAGTAACACAAGCTCTAATGAGCTTTTAAATCGACTAAGTTTTAAGTCTTCTAGATTAGGGACGGACTCTTCCTGGATCGCTTTTATCTGATCGTTAATGAGCTCTGTGTGCGACTCTATATTGTCTATTCTACTGTTTGTTTCCTTTATCTCTCGTCGGACATCAGCAATTTCTCTATTTATTGACATATGAAGGTTTGCGAAACAATCTGACAGCTCTTTATCCTTGTACATTTGTTTTAAGTGTTCTAGTTTGATTCGTTCATCCAAATCCATTTCAGTTGACATGTTGTTTATCTTTGTTATGGTGCGGTGCACTCGATTCGTGTGGACACACTTTCAGTACAAAACGATAAATAGTCGATCTTTTATGTATTATTTAGAACTGTTTTAACTGTAACTGTAAAGGTTAATTGTCTATTGTGTCGTATACGATGTTATTTTTCCATATAGAAGCATTTAAACGTAGATTTTAATCTTAATCTAGGAGCTGACCTAAAAGCGTGGTGTTTACTTCGCCATGTTTCCGGAAGTCGCATGGTTACCAATTTTCGTGGTTTGATAAAAAATGATAAGTTCATGGATTCTTAAATTCATGGTACTGAAGTCTGAAGCATTCAGATCAATATTAAATTTCCTTTTAAATATCAAATTTCGTAGGTCAACGCCACCCATGAAAATTGATATCCCAAGAATAACTAGATGGAGCCTTCCCCAGACGGCATATGGCGCCTGCGTATTTATGTTTGTTTGCCAATCAGGAAGAAGTTACTTTTCGGGCATAAAATTGCTTACACCTTATAGTACTATGTGGTGAAACTACATACCAAATATAAAGAGGCTGTGGCATGTAGTTGCCTGGAAAACTGCGACAAAAATTTGGCATCTATGTCCATTATATATAAAACATTAAGTATTCGTCAAACAGGAAGTAGTTAATTTTCGGGCATAAAATCGCTTAACACCTTATAGTACTATGCCTTGAAGCTACATACCAAATATAAAGAGGCTGTGGCATGTAGTTGCCTGGAAAACTGCGACGAAAATTTGGCATCTATGTCCATTATATATAAAACATTAAGTATTCGTCAAACAGGAAGTGGTTATTTTTCGGGCATAAAATCGCTTTACACCTTATAGTACTATGCGATGAAGCTGCATACCAAATATAAAGAGGCTGTGGCATGTAGTTGCCTGGAAAACTGCGATGAAAATTTGGCATCTATGTCCATTATATATAAAACATTAAGTATTCGTCAAACAGGAAGTAGTTATTTTTCGGGCATAAAATCGCTTTACACCTTATAGTACTATGCGATGAAGCTACATACCAAATATAAAGAGGCTGTGGCTTGTAGTTCCCTGGCAAACGATGCAAGACACAGTTTCGTACAAAATACTAGTGAGTTTTACCAAATACATTAACCACAGGTAAGGGAATCCCTGTCTATTCATATACCTGAAGTGAAAATCATTAAATATTTTAAACTTTTATGATTGTTTAGATATATTTTTGTATTAAAAATGCCACAACAGGTTTATTTTCTTTTTTTAAATTTTTTTATAAACACTTCAGTGTGAAGGGAGACAACTATAAATCCCGCCATATTTGCAGATGTCAAAATGACACTTTTCAGGTAAACAAAAATATTTTTCTTTAGAGCTGGAAAGCGTACCCTTTTTGTTCCCAATATTTGCTCTTAGTGACATGCTCTTTCAAGCGATTCATTATTTTGACTTGGAATTTTCCCACAAGTCAGTGGAATTTAGCCTCAGAAATGGGATGACACCCATAAATTTTACACAAAACACCCTCTTTTTTGTTCATTTTGGACAGTTCTGATGAAATATTCAAATGTGAATAAGTTTACTAGGCAGGTTCCATTAAAAAGTGGCGAATTTCAGCTTTTTATTGATATATAGATGTCCATATTATAGAAAAATATCTTATTTCCATTCAAGAATGAAGGTGATGTTGCTTTCATCTGATGACGTCACTTTGCAAAACTATACCTTGCACCCTTTAAAGGCATATATACTTACTTTATGAATCATTTTTAGGGTCTACTTGGTTTATTTTGGTCTTGGATACAATTGTCAATTTGTTTACATACACAAGACCAATGTGTTGGTACAATTTTGGCTCAGTAACATTCATAATTCTCCTGAAAACTCCATAGTAACCAGTAAAACACTCAAAGTCATTAGTCAATATTTGACGTCATTTCATACTTTTGCGACGTTTCATGTCTTTCGCATTCACAGATGGAACAATATGTGAAATAGAAACCATTTATAGTACATAAAATTAAAAATTATCATTAACCATCTACCACATGTATACAGTAGATGCTTTTTTGCACATTTAGCTAGTAAAGTATGTTAAATGGGTATTGCACAACCCATCTGTAATACCCAAATTCTTAAATAAACTTAAAATGACCCTATATTATGGCAAAACTAGGTGAAAAAAATCCCTTTGAATGTTTTTTTTTTTAGATTAACTGTGGTTAATTGTCATCACAATTTTATTTTTATTAAGATAATTATGTTAAATTGTTTAAAAAGCATAGTATTGATATAAGCTTCACATTTCAGCTTTAAACAGTTCATGAATGCAAAAAATCCAAAAATCTTCATCGCAAGGTCTTGTATGAGAATCAGTATGTTTTCGCTATTTTTTATCACAACGACAAAAATAAGGTACCATTGTGTTCGCAATAAGATACCGAAACAGAAAAAATTGCTTTCATCAGATAATTCATGCATCATAATGCTTTAAACGATGCAAGACACAGTTTCGTACAAAATACTAGTGAGTTTTACCAAATACATTAACCACAGGTAAGGGAATCCCTGTCTATTCATATACCTGAAGTGAAAATCATTAAATATTTTAAACTTTTATGATTGTTTAGATATATTTTTGTATTAAAAATGCCACAACAGGTTTATTTTCTTTTTTTAAATTTTTTTATAAACACTTCAGTGTGAAGGGAGACAACTATAAATCCCGCCATATTTGCAGATGTCAAAATGACACTTTTCAGGTAAACAAAAATATTTTTCTTTAGAGCTGGAAAGCGTACCCTTTTTGTTCCCAATATTTGCTCTTAGTGACATGCTCTTTCAAGCGATTCATTATTTTGACTTGGAATTTTCCCACAAGTCAGTGGAATTTAGCCTCAGAAATGGGATGACACCCATAAATTTTACACAAAACACCCTCTTTTTTGTTCATTTTGGACAGTTCTGATGAAATATTCAAATGTGAATAAGTTTACTAGGCAGGTTCCATTAAAAAGTGGCGAATTTCAGCTTTTTATTGATATATAGATGTCCATATTATAGAAAAATATCTTATTTCCATTCAAGAATGAAGGTGATGTTGCTTTCATCTGATGACGTCACTTTGCAAAACTATACCTTGCACCCTTTAAAGGCATATATACTTACTTTATGAATCATTTTTAGGGTCTACTTGGTTTATTTTGGTCTTGGATACAATTGTCAATTTGTTTACATACACAAGACCAATGTGTTGGTACAATTTTGGCTCAGTAACATTCATAATTCTCCTGAAAACTCCATAGTAACCAGTAAAACACTCAAAGTCATTAGTCAATATTTGACGTCATTTCATACTTTTGCGACGTTTCATGTCTTTCGCATTCACAGATGGAACAATATGTGAAATAGAAACCATTTATAGTACATAAAATTAAAAATTATCATTAACCATCTACCACATGTATACAGTAGATGCTTTTTTGCACATTTAGCTAGTAAAGTATGTTAAATGGGTATTGCACAACCCATCTGTAATACCCAAATTCTTAAATAAACTTAAAATGACCCTATATTATGGCAAAACTAGGTGAAAAAAAATCCCTTTGAATGTTTTTTTTTTTAGATTAACTGTGGTTAATTGTCATCACAATTTTATTTTTATTAAGATAATTATGTTAAATTGTTTAAAAAGCATAGTATTGATATAAGCTTCACATTTCAGCTTTAAACAGTTCATGAATGCAAAAAATCCAAAAATCTTCATCGCAAGGTCTTGTATGAGAATCAGTATGTTTTCGCTATTTTTTATCACAACGACAAAAATAAGGTACCATTGTGTTCGCAATAAGATACCGAAACAGAAAAAATTGCTTTCATCAGATAATTCATGCATCATAATGCTTTAAACGATGCAAGACACAGTTTCGTACAAAATACTAGTGAGTTTTACCAAATACATTAACCACAGGTAAGGGAATCCCTGTCTATTCATATACCTGAAGTGAAAATCATTAAATATTTTAAACTTTTATGATTGTTTAGATATATTTTTGTATTAAAAATGCCACAACAGGTTTATTTTCTTTTTTAAAATTTTTTTATAAACACTTCAGTGTGAAGGGAGACAACTATAAATCCCGCCATATTTGCAGATGTCAAAATGACACTTTTCAGGTAAACAAAAATATTTTTCTTTAGAGCTGGAAAGCGTACCCTTTTTGTTCCCAATATTTGCTCTTAGTGACATGCTCTTTCAAGCGATTCATTATTTTGACTTGGAATTTTCCCACAAGTCAGTGGAATTTAGCCTCAGAAATGGGATGACACCCATAAATTTTACACAAAACACCCTCTTTTTTGTTCATTTTGGACAGTTCTGATGAAATATTCAAATGTGAATAAGTTTACTAGGCAGGTTCCATTAAAAAGTGGCGAATTTCAGCTTTTTATTGATATATAGATGTCCATATTATAGAAAAATATCTTATTTCCATTCAAGAATGAAGGTGATGTTGCTTTCATCTGATGACGTCACTTTGCAAAACTATACCTTGCACCCAAACTGCGATGAAAATTTGGCATCTATGTCCATTATATATAAAACGATTAGTATTCGTCAAACAGGAAGTAGTTATTTTTCGGGCATAAAATCGCTTTACACCTTATAGTACTATGTGATGAAGCTACATACCAAATATAAAGAGGCTGTGGCATGTAGTTGACTGGAAAACTGCGACGAAAATATGGCATCTATGTCCATTATATATAAAACGATTAGTATTCGTCAAACAGGAAGTAGTTATTTTCAGGCATAAAATTGCTTTACACCTTATAGTACTATGTGATGAAGCTACATACCAAATATCAAGAGGCTGGGCATGTAATTGTCAGGAACTGCGACGGAAATTTTTGTGACGCCGCAGGACGACGCAAGATGATGGATAGTGCCAAAGTAACCCCTATATGTCGCTTCTGCAACACGTTGCAGGCGACATAATAATGACACCACAGTTTTTGAAACTTAACAAATGAGAATGACAATAAAGTCACAAAATTAACATAATCTTAATTTTTTTTAGCGAGTTTAAAAATCTCTAAAAATATTTTATGTTCTTTAATATGAATCATCTAGTAAATCCATTTATTAATATATTATGGCTGATATAGTTTGACAGCCAATAATTAAAACTAATTAGTAAGACTTTTGTGGGAGTATTGCAGGTTGGTTAATACATGTTTGTTGTAACATTTAACTTATATATAGCCTAAAACAAATTTATTATTATACCCCCGCTTCGAAGAAGAGGGGGGTATACTGTTTTACCCTTGTCTGTCTGTTCGTCTTTAATAAAACTTCTGTCATAGTTTTCTAAGCAAATACATGAGATAGAGGTCTGATATTTTGTATACAGCTTTATCCTATAGTACCATATAGTGTATACCGATTTTATTTTCCTAGGTCGTCTACTTCCTGTTTACTGGATACTGAAGTTTTTGCACATAATGGACATAAATGCAAAATTTCCGTCACAGTTTCCCAAGCAACTACACCAGATAGAGGTCTGATATTTTATTTTTATAAACAGGTTTATCCTATAGTCAAAGATAAGCCTGATGTCATAGTTCTCCATTCCTTAACAAATGATGTCAAAGATCACACAAATTCTGATTCTGTCCAACATATGTGTCGAGTTATTGACCAAATAGAAAATTTATTCAGAGGTACAAAAACTATAGTTTCACTACCAACACCTAGATTAGATGATGATTCATTAAACAACAAGGCACAAATCCTAGGACTCATGCTCAAAGAAGAATTAAAGCACAGAGAAAATATCACCATATGTGACAATTCAATCCTATCATTCAAAGGAAATCCCATTTAACAATTCCTTTCACAAGACAACTATCACCTATCACAGCACGGAACTGCAATGTTAGCTGCCAACATACGTGATACTATAGACAAAGTTCTTGGAATACCATACAGACTGGCAAATGAAAATACTAGCCGACAACTTAACTATCAACCAAGCGAGGACTACAATTATTCATTCCGCACACAACGAGGTCGAGGAGGTCAAGGTCGATACTATAGAGGTCGAGGTCAATATTCTCAAGGCTACCGTGGCAGACATTAGATATTGTCAGCTTTGTACTTAGCAAACTTTAATTGCAATTTTTTACAATTCTATTGTAATCGTAATCTTTCTATCATAATCATTACGTTAAGTTCAAACATAAAGTATTATATATACTTTTGTACTATTTAAGCTGTGTATAGAATATCATATTTTTTTTTCCATAAATTTTTGTTTATCTCTAAAGCTACAGAGTTAGCAACCACTTTAAACTCTTTTTAAAAAAAAAAGAAAATCTAAGTAAAGATTGTTTATTTCAAATTCATCTAGATAAATGATTTATAGAAAAGATTTAAAATTTTCCAACTTATCATTCTGCATTTGGAATGTTGGAGGCTTAAAGTCTAAATCTTACAACAAACTAAATGATGAAAATTTTATCAAAGAGATCAAAGACTACGACATAGTTTTACTATCTGAAACACATATTGGGTACAATACCAAAGTTAATATTCAAAATTTTTCATACTACTCTGTGTGTAGATCTCAATCTTCAAATGCAAGATTTTATGGGGGGCTTGGTGTTCTCATCAAAAATCATATTAGACCAGGAATAAAAATACTTGAAAATTCAAGCAAAGACTATCAATGGCTAAAATTAGATAAACATTTTTTCAATTTTGTTAATGATATTTATTTATGTCTTGCATATATAATACCAAGCAATTCAAGTTATCTTCACCAATCTGATGATGATGTTTTAGAAAGTATTGAAAAAGATATATCTTTGAAGTATAGAAAATGTGGTGATATTATATTATGTGGAGATATGAATGCTCGGTCAGGTTCAGAGCCAGATTTTATTGAAAATGATATGTATGATAACCATGTACCTATGTATGACGATTATTCTTATGATTTAATTCAAACCAATAGGCAGAGTTATGATTGTAAAATAGATAGTAGAGGAAAACAATTATTAGAATTATGTATTGCATCAAAAATGAGAATATTAAATGGTAGAGTCATGGGTGATTTACTTGGTAAATATACATGCTACAAACCCTCTGGGTCTAGTGTTGTAGATTATGTTATTGTCTCAGAGGAACTTTTAGATAATGTTTTGTTTTTTAGAGTTTCAGACTTTATACCAAATTTTTCAGATTGTCATTGCAAGTTATCCTTTTCTTTATTAGCCAAATATACAATTAAATTAGATCAACAAAAATCAAAGCTGAGGGATTTTACACAAGCTTATCATTGGACATCGAAGTCAAGTAGTAAATTTCAGGATGCGCTATGTCATCCAGTATGTAAAAAATCCATTGAAAATTTTATGAATCTCAATTTTAATGATACAAGTAATCAAAATGATAGAAATTTTACATCTAAATTTCTAGACATTATTAATGAAGCTGCCGCAAAAGCAAATATACTCAGAAAGAAACCACCAAAGAAGAAAATAAAAACATGTAAGTGGTATGACAGCGACTTAAAGAGCAAGAGAAAAACCCTTTTTAGTAAAGGTGAACTTATGTCAAAATTTCCTCATGATCCAATAGTTCGTGGATCATTTTATAAATGCTACAGAGAGTATAATAAATTACGTAAATATAAGAAACGCAATTTTAAGCAAAACATCATAGACAAATTAGATGCTCTAAGGAATGCTGATCCCAAGCAATACTGGAGCCTTATTGACTCATTAAAAGAAAAAAATGAAGAAAATATAACAGAGTCTGTTGATCCAGAAATTTGGGTAAATTACTTTTCAAATTTAAATAGTGTACCTGATCAGTATGGTTGTAAAATCTCTGAACTTAACTCAAAGCTTAAAAATATGGAAAAAATTAAAACTTTTTCTGAATTAGATTTTAGAATTTCTATAAAAGAAATACATGATGCATTAACTCATTTAAAAAATGGGAAAGCATCAGGGTTAGATGGTATCCCTGCAGAAATGTTAAAAGCAGGAAGCTCTGTATTACTACCATTGTTACAAAAGTTATTTAATCATGTTTTTACATCAGGGATATATCCTGTTGAATGGTCCTCTGCTTATCTATCCCCTATTTTTAAAGCTGGAGATGCAAACAACCCTGAAAATTATAGAGGCATTGCAATTAATTCATGCATTGGTAAATTGTTCAACACTATTTTGAATAATAGACTAGATAAATTTTTGATTGATAAAGGTATTATTAACCAATGTCAAATTGGTTTCTCTAAGAAATCAAGAACTTCAGATCATATTTTTATTTTAAAAACTCTTATAGATAAATACACCTCTAAGAAAGGTGGTAAATTATATGCATGTTTCATCGACTTCAAAAAAGCTTTTGATACTGTTATACATTCAGGGATCAGATATAAGCTATTAAAAAATAATATTTGTGGAAATTTTTACACTATTATAAAAGATATGTATAAAAAAAGTGAACTTTGCATTAAATTGGATAAAAAAACTAACAACATCATTTGAGTCTTTTATTGGTGTGAAACAAGGAGATGTATTAAGTCCAAATCTCTTTAAGATATTTTTGAATGATTTACCAGAAATGTTTGTATCATCACCAGACCAAGTTTATGTAAATAATTATAGAGTTGACTGTCTTATGTATGCTGACGATGTTGTTTTATTGTCAGAATCACAAGAAGGGCTACAAGATAGAATGAACAAGTTACAAACTTATTGTTCTGAGTGGTGTTTAAAAGTTAATATATCTAAAACTAAAGTTATTATTTTTAATAAACCAGGAAAATTTTTAAAATGTCTAATATCTTTTAATAATGAACCAATTGAATGTACCAATATCTATAAATATCTGGGTATCACTATGACTTGTAGTGGGAAATTTCAACAATGTAAAACAGAATTATGTAAAAAATCCACAAAGGCTTGTTTTAAGTTACAAAGCTGTTTATCTTCAACTAATCCCAGTGTAGCAACACTACTCCACCTTTATGATCATACAATCAAACCAATTATAATGTATGGGAGTGAAATATGGGGCATGTTTAATACAGACTCTGTAAAATGTAAAAAGGTTAATGATTATTTTTTACAAAACATATTCTCTACTGATACAGCAGAGCAATCCCATATAAAATTTCTAAAATATGTTTTAGGCGTTAACAAAAAAGCCAGCAACATAGCAGTGATGTCTGAGCTTGGACGTTTCCCTATTTACTTCTCTATAGTTTTATCAATGTTAAAATACTGTCATAGATTAGAGCAATTACAGGAAGGGCTTTTATTTGAGGCATATCAGTGCAACAAATCATTGCACTCCAGAAAAATCAGCACTTGGTACTCTTGTATAAAGTATATAATGAATGAATTAGATATACCTAATCTGAATATGAAAGCTGGAGCTTTAGCTAATAATATTAGAAAACAATTATGTGACAACTATATTGAGTATTGGCATAAATTGCAGCATGAAGCCATAGCAACCAAAAAGGGGAAGCTTTGCACCTATTTTACTTTTAAACAGTGTTTTGAGAGAGAGAAATATTTAGAAAATAAACAGTTTAAAATTAGACAAGCACTGTGTAAATTAAGAATCAGTGCTCATCCGTTATTAATAG
This sequence comes from Arcuatula senhousia, assembly GCA_963971305.1. NCBI lineage: Eukaryota > Metazoa > Mollusca > Bivalvia > Mytilida > Mytilidae > Arcuatula > Arcuatula senhousia. The sequence goes on along the minus strand of CAXARO010000398.1, from coordinate 33,467 downwards.
AATATGGCAGATATAAAAATATTGACAGATCTGAACGCCTTTGTAGATTTTGTTCACAGGGAGAAGTTGAAGATGAACGCCATTTTATAACTGAATGTAATCTTTATGAACATTTGAGAAACAATCTATATTTAGAATTAGATAAATTATGTATAAACTTCAGAACTTTGAATAACTCCTCCAAATTTTTATGGATGTTGTCAAATGAAGATATAAATGTTACAACTCTAATGGGAAATTATATACAAGAATGTTTTGAACTCAGAAGAATTTATTGTTAAATTAATATAAAACTGGTATGGCTCTGAACAGACTATATACATATATATATTTGTGTTGTCTTGACCTTATTATACATGTAAAATCATTGTATTAAATTATTATGCCCCTTGAGGGACCTTAATTGGAATAAACAATTTTGTATCTTGTATCTTGTATAGTACCATATGGTGTATACCAATTTTTTGCTCCTAGGTAGTGAACTCCCTGTTTACCGAATACTTAGGTTTTTACACATAATGGACATAAATGCAAAATTTCCGTCACAGATTCCCAAGCAACCACACGGGATAGAGGTCTGATATTTTGTATACAGCTTTATCCTATAGTACCATATGGTGTATAGTGATTTTATGTTCCTAGGTCAACTACTTCCTGTTTACATAGTGGCATAGTTTGGGGAGCGGGGGGGGGGGGGTATCACTAGTGAGCATTAGCTCACAGATTTACTTGTTTGAAAAATAGGAAAGGCAAAATAAAATACATCTGCAAAATTTTATAGGTTAAAGAAATTTACAAATTGAAAAAAAAATGGAGTTTGACAGAAAAAAAAAGATATCTGACAGAATCGCAATATGATCTGATTCTATGGATTATATATTTACTTTAGGTAATGACAATTAATTCTGTTAGGGAGATATGATTCTTTGATTTCTATTATCTTGAATATTTTTCAATATTTTGTGCCTTTATCAATTCAAATGCAAGCAAATTAATTTTCCCATTTATCATTTTTTCACTATTTTCAATTTACCAGTCATGAAAAAATTCAAGAAGATTTAAATTTCTCTATGCTTAATACATTGTAATAGTTCAAAACCTGTTACAATATTATTCAAATGATAAATTCTGATTCCAATTTCCTTCCATTTTTTCAGCTATAGCTTTAAAAATTACTCATCTACATATGATTTTTTATGCCTGAAATGTTGGAGAAGGGGCGTATGTCTTTTGGACATATTATTGTTTATGGCAAAATCATAAATTCCCTTTATTTATTTTTTTCTAACATGAGAGACCATTTAAGGAACTTGTTTAATTACCACTTTCTTCAAGTGGTATCTCCTTAGTTATAAGTTACATATGTGCTATTCTTCTATTTCTTGAAACATTTTTTTACTGTAATTAATTGTAAATTTGTACTGCTCAAATGGTTTAATACGTTTGTCTGTTAGTGCCTGTCTCCCTAGTATTTACATAATGTACAAAACAGCTGAATATCATGGACAATTTGTGGTTATTAGCTATCCATATTTGGAACTGTTTGACTTTCAGAACAAAAAATAAATTAAATGAAAATCACGTCTCTTATGTCATATGAAAAGAAAGCTATGGTTATTCAGATTAATCAATATATTTATGAAGAACTACCACATCTTATTGTAATTTTTAAAGTTTTCTACACAATTCCGTCACAATCATGAGTTAAATCAAAGCGAAAAATGTCTATTATTGAATTTCAATGTTCGACATCAAACACCAAAACTTCATCTCCCTCATTGTTAGAAAGGAAGATTTTCTTATAGTCCTGGCTAAAGGCAATGGCTAATGGCGTTCTTAACCCATCCTTCTCTGATAGGACGATTTCACTCGTCTTCCCATCGACAGAAAGCTTGTGGACGTTATTGGAATCACGCCCAACAACGTAAATGTTCCTGCATGGATCAGATGTTATTCCCCGAGGGAATCTTAGATCTGGCGAAGAAAAGGTGAAAATCTCTATCCCGTCTTCTTTAACACAGTATACGGAGTTGTTATCTGTGAGGAAGAGTCTCCCTACAGTGTAGTGTATGTATTCTATAAAACCGTTTCCAACTTTAAAAGACTTTACATGTTTAAGGTTTCCATCGTAAACATTAACCTCCTGGTACCCACCTAAGTATACACATCCATTGACCGACTCGATACCCCAGCACCTTTTCCCTTCCAGCTCGGGTATCTTTGTCAAGGTCTTGTCCACCAGACGTACTGCCCTATCTCTCATTGTAACTACAATGTCACCATTGTCTCCGTTCCTTGCTATGTCCCATGAACAACCAGAAAGTTGGATACTTGATACCTGGTTACCGTCATGGTCATAAGTAACGATCTGTTCCTGATTACAAACGATAATATGATCAGAACTTGTGAGTATACCTGTTACACCAACATAAATGGAGTTTGTTCGTGGTGTTTTGAATTTCTTTTCAAACTTGAATGACTTCACGGGCCTTACAAGATTTAATAGCGGTAGTTGTGCTTTCACCTGTTTCTTTTTCTGGTAAGTTACCGTACAAGGTTTTGATGTTTCATCTATACGACCAAATTCTAACCGTTTTGGAGAACTCTCTACGAACTGAAGACTTCTTTCCTGCAGACTTAAAACGTATTTGTCGACTTTTGCGCTTTGTTTAATGAGATCCCCGTGTATATGATGAAGAAAGACAAACATTTGGTTTTCAGATCCATGTTCTGTAAGAAGCTGAAGTTGTTGAACATACTTCTCGATGACTTCCTTGCTATTGCCTGCTTCTTTAATGTCTTCTCGGATCTTTTGGATTAGTTTTGATTTCTTGTCCGATAATTCGTCTATCAGTTCCCTTTCTGCTTCGTCTAGCTTCTTTGCCATCTTCAATTTCATCTCCCTTATCGCCTTTCCGATTTTGTCGGATTCCGTATCGACCTGATCCATGTTGTAACTACTTTTCTCTAGCACAGCATTGGTGGCATTTACCATTTCTTTAAGTTCTTCTTGGGTATCTCTGAACAAGTCGGAAGACTTGACCCCGGCAGATGCTTGCTTCAATGGTGTAACAGTTTCACACTGACGGTGATCAGACGACACACAGGACGCACAACAAACGCTGTCATGGCGAGTGCAAAAGAAGTCCATTTCGTAGTCAGGGTGAAGTTTACATGTTTTGCCAGAGGAGAAAGAAAAGTTCATGCCTATCTCAGCGAGACTGTGATTTTGAAATAGTTTGAACTTTCTATGGGCCTCCATACAGTCGAAGCATAAGTTTTCTTCACAATTTATACAGAACTTTTTTGCCGGGGAGCTCTTTCCGTCCTTTGAACAATGGCTGCAATATTCCATTTTCCTTAAAACAATAAAAAATACTTTGATAAAAGTAACTGATTATTACCTTTATAATTATATACTAAAGTTATTTCTCGCATGTTACACCATATATAAGAGAATAATATTAGTATTTCCCTAATTTTGCCTGTTTATCCTCTGCCGAGTTACGTGCTAACAAAGAGCCCAATTTTGTCCCCCAATTGTGAAATTGCTAAAAGTATGTGATGTATACTTTAAATTAGTTTAACTTTACTATATCAGCATTATTTGGTTTAAAGTGATCCATTATGATGTTAAAACAGTTACCCAAAGTGGCTTTAAAATCGTGATTTGAGGAAAAACTGAAATAAATCTTTTTTAAATTCGGTGTAATAAAACGAAGATATCATATAATGCTTTGAAGTATTTTAAAAATACCCCTTTTAAAGCATGATGTATATATCTTTTTATGACACCGACTTCTGACCTTATGAAGACGTAGAATACCTGCATTAAATCATAGACATATTGCCATAGAAAAAAACCCCCATCGTTTAGATGGGCTTTGCTTAGGGTGGTACCAATATCCCGTATTCCCGTATTTTTTTCATTAAATATACCGTATCCGAAATAGTTTTTTTTTCCAATATTCCTGTTTAATAAATAAATTGGATTTAAATATTCCATATCCCAGAAAATTTGCTTCAAATATCCCGTACGTATCCCATGAATAAAATATGTGAATATCCCGTATCCAAATATACCCTAAACAAGCCTCGGAGGTATTATGTGGCTCCCGCAGGGTTAAAAACGACCTGCGACCTGAGGGCTTTTTAAGGGTGACTTCCGACCTACACTTCATAAAATCGACCTATGCCAAAAAAAACGACCTGCGACCTCCGCCAAAATATGCCTTTTAAAAGCGACCTTGCGACCTCAGGCCCCTTTTAAAAGCGACCTTGCGACCTGAGAGGGGTACCCTGCGGGAGCCCCTATTATGGGCGTTTAACTTAATAGTATTTATATTTGCGATTATCCAGTACCCAGATCCAGTAGGATCCCGAAGCATCAGTATTCCAAATTATACTTGATTTGTAATATAATGATCGGCGTTTGTTACAACTGAACTGTTTCTTTTGTGTGTGTGTGTGTGTTTTAAATCTGTCTCCAAACTGAGTTCATACTATCATTACAAATAAATTGCAGTAAAATTAATAGCAGATTGGCATCAACCATTAAAAAGCTTCGCCGAACGCAACATGATTCCACTGTAAAATGTTGAACCCTGTACTGTACGTATGTATAGTCAATTGCTCTGGGCACATGTAGCTCATGTGGACTCGCAATGCTTTTTGACCCATGCACTTTTTAGGTAACTTTTAGCCCACATTTTCACAAGAATCAAATAATTATTCTTTGCAAAAACAGCCAAACAAAATACAGTTACAAAAATATTACCTGCTCTGGCTCCTTCTATGAGTTTTGTGTCTTTTATGTGACAATAAAAAGCTTCACCGAGCGCAGCATGATACGACCGCAACACGTTGAACCCTGTACCTTTTAGGCCCAATATGGATAGTCAATTGCTCTGGACACATGGAGGTAATCATCGAGCTCGAGTTCGAGTCAGAGTTAGAGTTCGAGTTAAAGTTCGAGTTATTATTCGAGTTCGAGTTAAAAATTTCAGCTAACTCGAAACAGTGATAATCATGGAAATAATCGAGTTACGACTCGAGTTCGAGTTGGAGTTCGAGTTGCGGATCGAGTTGGGGTTCGAGTTGCAAAACGAATTTTGTATTATTTTTTTTTTTGCACACTTTCTTTATCATTTATATTTGCAACTTTGCTGCATGTAACTAGCAATCTACTTTGAGATACTTACTAAGTAAGGTATTAAGTTCATATTAATAATGCGGTTACAGATAAAACCCCGACTACAATGGAAATATATTTACATCGACTGTTAATTTTTCTTCTTAAAAAATATTCGGACATCTATTAAAATGCTTTTGACGCAAAAATTCTAACACAGTGTTATGTTAAGGAGCAACCATTGATTTTTTTTTTTGGGGGGGGGGGGGCTATGGTTAATTTGAAATAAAAGGCAGGATGCCAAAAATCAGGAAATTACAAGCTGGACGGTGCTCTGAATTAAAAAAAGCCACGATGGAGTTTCTGGCTGAAAAAATACTAAGTTTAAAATAAAAAATGTGCGCTAAACAAAAATTCTAGGCTTCGATTTTTCAAAAATAAAAAGGCGGGACGAACAAAATATCCATATCCCCCATAAAAATCTAATGGTCGTTCCCTTATTACTGTTCGATTGTTGTTGTCTTCATTCAAGAAACTTGATATAAAACAAGTAAATCTGTGAGCTTTTGTTCACAAGTGATACGCCCGCTCCCAAAATAATGCCTTACGTTAAATAGTATTCGGTAAAGTATAACAGGAGATATACATAGGATAAGTTATATATATATATATAAAACCATTTACGTCATACAGTTGCTTAGAAAATTACGGAAGGACGAATGAAAGAACGGATGGGTGGACAAGGGTAAAACAGGAAACCCCCTCTTCTTCGATGCGATGCCTGCCTGACAAGGTGATTGCAATATAGCCCGCTCTCTTACCAAGTTTTTATTATACCCCCGCTTGTAAATTGGGCGGGAGATTGCCACATTGGTACATATTTGCTTCTTGTCCACAGTCTTTGTGACATTACGTAAATATGTACATTTATTGGTTTTTAATTATATCTGCACATATATTTATAAATGAGTATATTGCAAGGCAACAACCTTAAACAGTTGAAAAGAAGCAGAGGTACCATGATCGGGTATCCGAATGTCAAAAGTCCGAAAGGGCAGAGACAAAACCAGTAAACACCAACAAGTGTTATGCTTGACAACATTCATGTAATTGCGCTAAAGTAAATATCCATCTCGAACTCTAACTCGATATGTAACTCTAACTCTAATTCGAACTCTAACTCGAACTCGAGTAGTAACTCGGTTATTGCCATAAAAATCACTGTTTCGAGTTAGCTCAAATTTCAACTCGAACTCGAATAATAACTCGAACTTTAACTCGAACTCGAGTCGTTAATCAAACTTTAACTCGAACTCTAACTCTGACTCGAACTCGATGAATACCTACACCCGTGCACAGGGGCTTGTGTACAGTAAAAGTATATTTACATGTACCCCATCTTTCCCTTTCAGGGGATATATATTTTTTTACTTTACACGAGCCCCTTTACATGCTCTAAGGATCAAAGATATAGTTTGCGCCTTTGTTTTAGAAAGTAAATTATTCATAAATACTTACAATTTTACGATAGTATTATTATTGTTCGCTAGTAAGTCGTATGGGTACAAATTATCAATGGTTAACGTCTGTTATCATTTATAATGTACAATTTCATAAATCATATCATTAGATCAACTTTGATTAGTGACAAAGTGCATTTGCTCGTTCGCTGGTGACAAATCAATCTTTTGACTTGGATTTTAAGAGTAATTCTCTGTAAGCATAAATAATCCCATATATGGCTGGAAAGTCAATGTTTCAGATTTTCATGCCTTGGATTTAAAAGTATTGCATTAGCGCCAATTCTTTAGATATATGCAATAATGAATATTTCACTTCCATCACAGTATATATATTTTAGATATCTTTTGCGCCATTAATAACTTTTAAAATTCCGCCTTTATCAGGCAAATGTTATTGTCAATTTGAACTTTGTAGGTTATTTTCATTTTGTTAGTGTATTCTTGTGATAAGTGATGTTGGAACTGGAACACTATAATTTCCTGAACTGTATAGCTTATCTTGTTCCATAGTGCAAAAATGTTGTCTCAAGTCTGTTTTCCAATTTGAAATATTTTTGCAAGGATGCAAATGAAGTATAGTTTGTGGTGCAAATGATTTCTGCATAAAAGAAATATGAACTGGCACAAAAGCAATGTAACGGTACCTATGAAATAGATCGTATGATCACGCTATTGTAGATTAATGTTTTCTTTTTTTTTTTTTAAATGCAAAGTTCAAGTGATCTGATTAATGCAGATTGTTATACAAACCCAATTAAATGCTCTGTACGCACGGAACCCTGATTTAAATTTGGTGTTTTGCAGAACTTGTCTTATAACAATATTGGCTGTGACTTCATTTTTAGGGATAGGTTGCGAAGCAACCAAAACCCTTATGCCGCCGGTCGTTTGGTTAGACTATGAAGGAAACTTTGTAAATCCTGTGTTTTGTGGAAAAGGTTGGACCAAAAGTTTTTCAAAATATGTTTTTGTTGGCAAATATGCAAGCTTATCTATGATTGAAGTCCAGGCAAGGGTAGAAAAGCAGGTTTTTTGCTCAATTTTAGAGCTAACAATAGAGCCGAATCGCCAATGGGACTTAACATATAGCAAAATAAACATTCCGAGGTAAAATAGTCCTACTATTTGTTGTTGTTGTACTATAGTTGTTTTACTTAGGAATTCAAGCAGAGCAATCCGATTTGCTTTTCTATAATAAATATGAGTTTGGCTACAAGACTTGTATACATTAACATGTTAAAAAAGTTGTCATGCTAGCCTTTGAAATTGGCGTCACATCGGCGGATTAATTTTTCAGGTGATCAATAAAATGTAAACAATTTATGATTCATGGATGCATGAAAGATTTATTCTTGGATTTACTTGCGAAAATCATCCTGTTTAGAAATAATTTCCACTGGTCAGAAAATCCTTATTGACTGATGTACATTTAACATGTTTTTAAAAGTTGTCATGTTATTTTTTTTACAATGGCTATGTTGCAAATGTGATAGCATCAACATCACAACATTTACTTTCCACAGCTATCAATTGAATGAAACAAATAACTACGACCCAATATACGATGAAAACATCACCATGGACTCTCTAACATCAAACATGTTTAGCCCACTTAAAGCAAGCAGTCCTAAACGACGAACATCATCAGCAAGGTCAACCAACAGCACAAACTTAACAAGATCCACAAAGTCTAGAACAAACAGCAATGTATTTGACCTACCAGAGAAAAAGAATCTAAGAATACTCACAGTAAGCTGTCGAAGCATCAAAGACAAGAAATCAGAATTTACAGCGGCCTTAGATTACATAAAACCAGACGTGGTATGCGGCAGCGAATCATGGTTAAAAGGGGAACAACCAGGAAAGAACCCAACGAAGGATGCCATCAAATCATGTGAAATTTTCCCAAATGATTATTATTGCTACAGGAACGACAGAGGAACACTAGATGGAGGCGTTTTTGTCTTAACCAACAAAGACATGATATCGATAGAACAACCAGACCTAGTAACTAAATGCGAAATAGAATGGGTAAAGATACAACTCAAAGGGAAAAAAGAACAACTAATAGAATCATTCTACATGCCCCACAGAGATATGAAATGCCTAGACGAACTGGAGAAATCACTCGAACTAGCAAGCAAAAACTGCAAGAACATCACACTCTCAGGAGATTTTAACTGCCCTGATATAGACTGGGATACACTAACAGTAAATAAGAACGCCAGCGACCGAGAAGAACAAGCATGATTAGTAGAAATAACAACAGCACATAACCTGTCGCAAATGCACAATGAACCGACCAGAGAAAACGACCTCCTGGATATCAACCTTACAACAAACCCATCACTAGTAAAAACATCTGGAAACGTACCAGGAATCTCTGACCACGAAATGATCGTTACTGACTGCGTCACAAAGCCACACTACCAAAAGTCTAAACCAAGGAAATGCCATGTATTTTCCAAAGCAAATTGGGAGGAACTCAACAAGGCCAAAGAAATAACATCAGCAAAACTACAACATATGCATAAGGATGGGGAAACCACAAAAAACATGTGGGACACATTCAAGAATGAATAAAACGCTAATCTGGACAAATACATACCATCAAAGACCATCAAATCAAAGAACAAACTACCATGGATTAACCACAAAATTAGGAAAATGTTCAAGAAGAAAGCTAGACTATACAGCCAGGCAAAGCGCAGCAACAAATGGAACAACTATAGACACTTCCAAACAGAAGTTAAGCACCAAGTAAGAAAAGCAGAATGGGAATACATTAACGGGCAAATACTCAAAGGGCTAGAAGAAAACAATCCAAAGCCATTATGGAAATATGTAAAATCCAAGAAAAATGACAACATTGGAGTATCACCCCTGAAAAACAAAGGGAAATTATTCAGCGACAGCAAGACAAAAGCCGAGATCCTGGTTCAACAGTTTAGATCAGTATTCACCAAGGACAACAACCACCCAATGCCAGACACAACAAAGTATGTGGACCAATCCATATATCCACTACTCATAACAACCAATGGTATAGAAAAACTACTAAAGGCAGTCAACCCAGCCAAAGCAGGACCTGACGGCATACCAAACCGTATCCTAAAAGAATGTGCAACCACCATTGCTCCAGGACTGCAGGCCATCTTTCAACGGTCAGTAGACACAGGCACACTCCCAAGTGATTGGCTAACAGCAAACATCTCCTGCATCTTCAAAAAAGGCGACAAACACCTCGCCGAGAACTACCGCCCTGTATCACTTACATCATTCCCAAGTAAATTATTAGAGCACATCATATGCAGACATCTCCTAAAACATCTAGAGAAACATAAGGTATTGACATCTTTAAATCATGGCTTCCGATCAGGATATTTCCTGCGAAACTCAACTGCTCGTCACTATAAACGACTTCATGCAAGCCTATGACAAAGGGGTCCAAACAGATGTCGCGATACTAGATTTCTCCAAGGCATTTGACACTGTCCCACATAACAGACTACTGCATAAGATAGACAGTTATGGAATAAGAGGACCCATTAACAACTGGCTACGAATGTTCCTGACCAAAAGATCAATGAAGGTAGTAGTGGAAGGAGAAAACTCAGAAGAGGTGAAAGTTGACTCAGGCGTACCACAGGGAACTGTTCTAGGACCCATTCTCTTCCTTTGCCACATCAACGACCTGCCTGACTCTGTAAAATCATCAGTCCGCCTTTTTGCAGATGACTGCCTGCTTTATCGGAACATCAAAACAGCAGAAGACCACACCATCTTACAATCGGACCTGCAGAAACTAGAAGAGTGGGCGGAAAACTGGGGAATGAGGTTTAATGCAAAAATGTGTTACATTATGAGCATACGAAACAAAAGCCAGAGATTCTATACCCTCAATAACCACATCCTTCAACAGGTACAGAACAACCCGTACCTTGGACTACAGATCTCTGAAGACCTGCAATGGACCACCCAAATAGCCAATATAACCAAAAAGGCCAGCTCAACCTTAGGCTTTCTACGAAGAAACCTGAAATACTGCCCCCAGGAGTGTAAGAAACAAGCATATATTTCAATGGTAAGATCAACCATGGAATATGGAGCCATCATATGGGACCCCTACAACACCGGAGACATCAACAAGCTAGAAAGATTCCAACGACAAGCTGCCCGGTTCATCACCAATGACTATAGATCCAGAGATGAAGGCTGTGTTACATCCATGCTGGCCAAACTACAACTCCAGGAACTTAGAGACCGGAGAACCAGCCAGAGGCTGATTTTCTTGTACAAGGTGGTTGAGGGACTGGTACCAGCCATAGAAGCCGAGGAATATCTAAAACCAGTCAAACAGAAACGCCAAATAAGACCAAAGGCATATAGTGACTTTATTACTACCAACATAGTTGATAAACAAACAAGGAACAATTCGAAGTGCTTCGAAGTACCTACAAGCAAATCGGCCCAGTATTCCAATTCATTCTTTATAAGAACTGTGATCGACTGGAACCACCTGGACATTCAACATCACCGTTTCCGCAAAGAGCGTAGAGAGCTTCAAAACAGCTCTAAACAACAGACAATAAACGCTGCTCTCTCCCCGTCGAGTTAAAGCCAGAATTGGTACCTTCGACGTAACAAATTCAGATTCAGATTCAGAAGCTAGAATGTGTCATATCGGCATTAATAATTTTCCACGTGATCAATAGAATGTAAACATTTACATGTGCCGATGTGGGCCAAGTTTATCTTTCTGAGTGATCTTGTACATTGTGTACCAAATGTTTATTTGTTTAGGAATAATTTCTACAGATAAAGAAACTCTATTTATAGATGGGAAAACAAATATTTAACAGATTGAATAAATGATTGTTTAGGTTAAATTAATTATAATTTAAACACTCCCGCAGGTGTTCATAAATGGATAATGTTAAAATTGTTTTGATTACATTTATCAAATTGTATCTCCTGTTAGGCCGGTGACCAAACATTTAAAAGTCGATTATTTAAAGAGTTTAATTTCATTTTATAACATACAGCTGAAAATTGGTATATTATTAGCAAAATGATGGTTCTTTCATTTTAGCTTGGTCGTCAAAAAGTCGTATGGTGCGTTTTTCGTAAAATCGGTTCAAAAGTCAAAATTTATACTTAAAAATGAAAAATAATAGCTATTGGTTATTTTTGTTTTGTGCGTAAACAAATACTTAAATAGCAGTATTTTCTTTTTCGTCTGGTTCTTTATATACGATTGAACCCGTTCTACGTAAAAAAGTGCTATCATACTTGAAACCTGAAAAAATATTAAACTTTGAAATTAAAAATTAAGAGAAATATGCCACTATCACTACCTTTTAAAACTGATCATTTAAATACGCTTGTGTTTACTTACAATTAAACAATGAAAAAATAGAATTAAGTGTATGCGCTTGACTCTATTCAAAATATCTATCAAAATAACGTTAATCATACAAAAAACTGAAATAGAAAATTGATGTAAATTTCAAATTTGTTTTCATAAATACGGAAATCGGTTTCCGTAACCCAACTGTTCCTTTATTACACAACTCGCTTGTATTGTGCACGAGTACACCACAAATTCTTTATCAATTGCTTTCTTATTATTACTGTTTAAATTGCTGTTTCAAATGTTGTTTACGTGTTTGTATTATTATTTGTGATTGGAATCTACGTTTTGGAGTGGTTATTTGTTGATTTATTTGTTTGGAGTGCTTTATATTGTGTTACAGTACAAAGTTATTTTTAGAATTTTTGGTTGAACTAAAAACCTAAAACGATGGCAGAAGGTAGTAGTCCTTTAAAGTTGGGACATGGTAGTTCGAAAAAGAGAAAACTTGATATAAAGTTAGAACATTGCATTAATTGCCAAAGGAATAAAAATGAAACTGTTCTTTTGTTTACCGAAAACAGCCAATGTCGGTTTTTTGATGCAGTTAAACAAAGAAAAGATGATATTTTCTGGAAGTTCATTAATACTTATGGGACAGTCGAAGACTTTCTTAAACTTTCTATAGAATTAGTTTACCACAAGTCTTGTTATAAGTCCTATACGAGTGATCACAATATAGGTATATATACTAAACGTCCCAAAGAAATCTCGAAACAAGTTGATACATCGTTGGTTTTCACGCGATCACAGTCTACCCCTGTTGATTGGAACGCTTGTATATTCTGTTCCCATAAAAGTTTCAAGCAAGATAGGAGGCTTTTGAAAATTCGGTCTGCTGAGAGAATTGAGCGTATAAGAAAGGTGGCAACCTCTTATAGCGACCCAAATCTACTTATAAAGATAAATGATGAATCATTTTCTTTTAAAGCCCAGTACCACAATCAATGTATGACAAAGTATCTGCTCAGAGAACAAACAACAGGATCAGAGGATCGTTGTAATGATGATTTGATATTTTCAGCAGCATTCAAGTGCCTTATTTCACATATTAGTGATGACCTGTTGATAAACAAAAAGGCAGTTTTCTTAAATTCTTTGCTGGACAAATTTTACACGTTTCTTCCTGATAACATTGATAGAAACGTGTCGACAAGGAAACTCCAAAGATGGCTTGAAAATCATTTTGGATCATCAGTTGTGATACAAACTCAACAGGGACAAGGTAAGTCTAACATTATTATGAGTAGCTCTATTACTTTATCCGATGCAATGAAGGCAGTGACTAACTTAAAAGCTGAACTGAAATGGACAGACATACACAATGTTACAAACGACAGGCCAAGGCAAACTGATGATCAGCTTATACACACAGTTGTGGGAATGATCCGAAATGATATATCGAAGGTACTTCTTTCTTCTGACCACTATCCTTCTTCGACAGACGCATCTCTTGTGAATGCCAATGACATTATGCCTAGTAGATTAGTTAAGCTTTTATATTGGCTTATAGACGATAAAGCCTTTGCATCTTGTTCTAATCTTGATGAACTTCAATCTGTTAACTCTAGAAGATGTTTGTCGTTAGCTGAATGCATTGTGGCTTTGAATCGTAGACTATTCACTCCTTTTACTCTTGGTTTGGGAATTCAATTGCATCATGAGTTCGGTTCAAAACGACTGATTGAAATTTTGAGTGCCCATGGGTTTTGTGTTTCATACACTGAACTTCGACGATACCTGACAAGCGCAGCAAATCATGAAATGGAGAACTTGGTTGATGATCGATATATTCCTGGGGGTATTACTCCTATTCCACAAGGAGGTCATTTCATACAAGAGGGATCAGACAATATTGATCTCAATACAGAAACAATAGATGGGAAAACACCTTCCATTCCATGGCAAGAGCTGTTTTTCAGACACAGGCAGTTGGTGAAAACTTCAGTGATGTTAGAATCAAGCGAGGCTCTGATAGATCACTTTCTGTTGATGAAACAACATCTTTAACAGATGTAATTCCCTTTGCTAAACCGAAGGTAAGACCTGAACCATGTAGACGTCAAGATGCATTTAAAAAGTTGATGGAAATATCTACGTTGGACGACAAAGGAAGCTTCCAGGATATGATATGGGTTTTCCTGAGGCTTTTATTGAGGGATGTGGTAGGGTTACCTTTGAAATCAGAAGATCAAAGTTCAGATCAAACCATTCCATTTTGGACAGGTTTTAACTACAAGGTATCCGTAAAACAAAGTGAAAAATCAGTAGTCTCGTATCCCCCCATCATTGATGCAAAGCCAACGGATTTTTCTACGGTATATACTGTCATGAAAAAATGCCTTGATATGACAAACGAAGCTGGTCAACCCATAGCTGTTCAAACGTTCGACCAACAGCTTTATGCCTTAGCTCAGCAGGTAAAATGGTCTAAACTAGACATATTTGATCATCACATACTTAGGCTTGGCGGATTTCACAGTCTCTCTTGTTTTATTTCTACAATAGGTAAGCTTTGGGCAGATGGTGGTTTACGTGATCTACTTGTTGATTCGGGTGTTTATGCAGGGAACACAGCAGAGCATATGTTGAACAGGAAGGAATTCAATAGGGCAGTACGAGGCTTGACTTTAGTATATGAAGCCTTACAGATACTGTACGTTTCTGCGTTTCTGCATTGGCTTAGATCGTTTGATCATTTTGACAACATTCCGTTGACTTTTTGGGAGTCATTGGATGAGTTTCATTCTAGCTTCAGTAGTAATGGTGAGCCTAATCATCTTTTACTCCAAGGTCTAAATGATATGTTTGAAAGTGACATTCAACCACTGGTTGATAGATTTAGGGAATGGGGATACGAGTCGTCTCCTACATTTAGATACTGGGAAATGTTTCTCACAGCTGTACAAATCCTGTTGTCAAATGTCAGAGCTGAAAGAGACGGAGATTGGTCTGCACATCTTATGACATCTTGAAGAATGTTGCCATACTTCTTCATCACAAACAAGAATAATTACTCAAGATGGATGCCGGTCTATATTCTTGACATGCTTGAGATTCCAAATGAGGTCCAGTCAGCATTTAACTCGGGTGAGTTTTCAGTAAGGCAAACATCTGGTTCTTTCAAGGGTATTTGGAGCGATATGGGTACTGAGAAAACTGTAATCAAAGATTCAAAGGGCTCAGGCGGTAATGTTGGAATCACAAGTCAAAAGTCTGCTTTGGTAAGATGGTCATTAACAAGACACTTTTTAGCAGCATTTAGTTGTGTTATGCGTGGCAGAGCTGGTTTAAGCACGAGCACTGATTCTTCACACGAGGAAACAAAACCGACTGCTTTAAAGCGTGATGAAGATCAAGTCCTCGCCATCGTAAACCATGTTAACCAGACAATGACAGATCCCTTTGATGTAGAGTCACACCCCGAATGTCTCATCAACATCTCAACTGGCATGCATGCTTCCAAAGAAGTGCAGGAATCCCTATTATCAGCTGTTAGTGAAGGAAAAGCTATGTGCAAAAAGTTTGTTGAAAAGGCTTTAACTATTGGTAATTCAGACAGTTTCTATAGTCCCATACAAAGATCAAAACTTAAAACGTTTGATCACATGAACGCCAAAACACCATTAAAATGCAAATCTGGCGAAGTAGTAACTGGTTACATTAATCCCGAAATCTTATTTCGACGAGCCTTAGTATTAGCAAATTCTAGAGATGATGTAACACTACAAAGTATTCTTTCACGTCCTGTTGGACCAATTCCTGTTTCCTTGTTTCATGAGGACGGTACAATGAGGAAAACTTCAAAGTCCGACCTTGTCAAGCAATTTGAAAAAGAAGTTTCGTCAGTAGTTAATCTACCTTCATTTGATCCAGCAATGACGACCTACATACGAGATGGAATGGCGCTTGTGCAGTGTATGGATCCAAAGAAAAATAAAACTTTTGGTGATCTGGGAAAGGCATTTTGTAATAATCTGTTACCTTGCTTTAAAGTAGCCCACACAGTGGTAGATGTGTTTGACAGATACAACGGTAGCAACTCGATTAAAGCAGGTGAAAGAGATCGCAGAAGTAAATCATTTGCTTCTGCCAAAGTCTACCAAGTTATTGAAGGTCGCCTTGTTCCAGATTGGAAAAAGTTTCTTGCTTTGAGTGAAAACAAACAGTCAATGATTAGTTTCCTAGGTGAGTTTATGGCGACGTTGTTCGAAAATGAACCTTTTCTTGTATCTGGTCATCAATATTTTATGGCAGGATCATTTGAGAATCCAGAAATAGTCAGACAATTTTCAGAAGGTGTCGTAGGAGATTGTCCTGAACTATTTAGCACTCAAGAGGAAGCTGACACCCGAATGATTCTTCATGCTTTTCATGCAGACAAAGCGTTTAAAGAAAAGGGTCAAAAAGGAAGAATCATCATAAAATCTGCGGATACTGACGTAGTTGTTCTGTGTGTTCATTATTATAAACAGTTGACAAGCACTCAGGAGTTTTGCGTTCATTTAGGCAATGTTGGAAGTTTAAAAGACTCTCGAAGGTTTCATCCAATTCATGGGTTGTCGTCGTCATTATCCGATATAACGTGTGGTATTCTTCCCGCTGTCCATGCCCTTACTGGCTGTGACACAACGTCATCTTTATTTGGTGTTGGAAAAACATCCGTTTACAAAGTCATAAAAGAGGCATCTGTCGAGTTCGAAAGGTTAACTGAATTGGGCGGATCTGATGATGAGTTAGCAATTTCAAACGGCACTAAATTTGTAGCTCGCCTTTATGACGCGAAGAAAAAATTTGCTTTTTGTCATTCTAACATAAACAAACTTCGTGTTAAAATTGCTACCAGTAAAGATGCAGGTCTAGTGAAATTGCCACCATCGGAAGCAGCTTTAAAGCAGCATATTTTGAGAGCTTCGTTTCAAACGAAAATTTGGTTATCAGCAACATTGGCAAAACCGCCATTGCCTTCCCCTCGTGATTATGGATGGCACAGGTCGCATGATTCTTTATGTCCTGTCTTTTTTGAAGGGAACATGTCGGCTGAATTTCTTCAGGATCTTGTTTGTACTTGCAAGGGAAAAACATAGTGCAAAAAATCATGTGTATGCTTTGACCAAAGTCTACCATGTACTGATCTTTGTAGTTGCCAAGGAGCAGATACTTGTCGGAATGCTTTTACGTTCGCTCTTCCAGAAGAAAACGCTGATAATAGTGGTTGATTCTATGCAACACATTTTCAGCTCTTTATGTAATGCCTATGGACAAAATCAGAGTTGGGTTGAGGCATCATTTTTGTACTCTTTCTGGGAAGAAAATCGTGAGTTTTAAAAAAAATCGTACTTGAAACGGTGTAAACAAGTGATTCTACTGTTTCCTGAGCTTTAGATTGAATATTGATATAAATTTTCCTATGAAATTTGGCCCATAGGTCGTTTGTAATTGGTTTCTGATGTCAAAGCTGATATATACCCACTTTTAGAAAATGACTTTTTTTCATTAAAATACTCAACCCAAACTGCTAAAATTTTGTTACCCTTTATGTTATATATTGTATTGTCATTTAGTATAAAAAAATTAAATTAAAAAGGTTTTCCCTATTTTTCAGCGAAAAAAATATGCGTTGAATTTGACCTTAACCTCCCCCCTTTTTTCAATATGTCTGATTTTTTTCAGTTTTGAAGTTTTCAAGCTAATTAGCCGATGTTTTACCTTTTTAATACCCTATAAATGTTTCTAAATCAAGAATTGTCTGTTAATTGATGCTTACGAGTGTTTTTAAATCGAAAATGAAAACTGCGAACTTTTGCGAAAAAAAACAAAGTTGAACTTTGACCTCAAAATTAAAAAAATCCCACCATAATTTTTTGTGACGACCAACTTTATTTTAAGGTTTAGATGAAAACAAATCAAATGGTTCATGATTTAGCTGTATGGTATTCATGACAATTAAATTTTTTTAAAACGTGGTTTGGTCACCGGCCTATGTCCACATGGTTCACATTTATATACATGTACATAGATCAACTTTGCATTCCAGTTCTACTTTCACTTTACTGGCACCTGTGAGTGGTAGTGTGGGGCGGGGCTAAACAGTCATTTTCTTATCATGTTATACAATATTTTAGCATAAATATTAGAGATTAAATTGTTAATTGCATTTTGAAAATAGAGGGAAGTTTTACACGTAATTTTTAGGGTTGTGTGTAAAAATCTAGTGAATTTTTATACCCCCACTCGTAAGAGAGAGGGCTATATTGCAATCACCTTGATCGTCTGTCCGTCCATCTGGTACAATATCTTGGCTTCTACTGAAGGGATTGATTTCACATTTGGTAGACAGCTTTAGCATGACAGGATCATACAATCTTAGTTTCTATGTCAGTATGTGATCCATTCCAGTTCTCAGAGCTGACTTGTACTTTTTTAAGGGTCAAAATAAAAAAAAGATTCGTAACAGATTTCTCAGCTTCCAATGAAGGGATTGATTTTTAATCATTGTTAATTTGGTACAAAGCTTAAGCATGATGAAATTTACGATGCCTCGCCTTTCTAGGTCAGTTGGTCATCTTCCCGTTTTCTTATGTTCGAGTGGGGGTAGGATTAGCACGACTTAGTGCAACCCCTTGTTTATGAAAATGTGGTCCTAAAATAATGCCTTTGTAAATGCAATCATGTCCAATCATCAGCTGCATGTGTTCAGAGCGACTATCAACATTGGGCAACGGACAGGGTTCAACATATTGTGTTCAAATTTGAAGTACTGCTGTTGTAAGAATTAAGTCATCATTAAAATTTATTAGAAATTATGTTGGTAAACACGGTACAATTTAAAATATGTAGTGAGTTTTTTTTTCTTATAAAAATCCCTCAGGTAATGCGATTTGGAAGCTCAGAATTAGTTGCCTAGGCTGTTCCGGAAATTGTAACAGGTAAATTTTTGTACATGCATTTCTGATTAAAATTATTGAATTATAAAAACTAACAAAAAATAGAAAATGAAAATAAATAAAGAAACATGTTGCTGTCATATCATCATGCTGTTGGCAAAGTTTTTTATTCAGATCTATATGAAACCAGTAGCACACATACTTTTTTGCCTTATATATTTGTATACCAATGCACTTTAAATAGCAGTCCTGCTTTTTAATTCACAAGATATACAAGATGCTACAACCACAGCATATTGAACTCTGCAAATTTTCAGAGGTTTTTTTTTTAAAAGATAGCAAACCATGGCTGTATTTAGGGTAAATAATTTGACATTGATCTTAACTTAGATAAACTAGGTTGGAAAAGTACATGCATATCAATATGGAGTGTGGTGTTGAAAGGGAAAACACATTTCAGCTTATTTTAAGCTGTAGAACAGCAACCTAACCCTAGCAGTGCTGTGCACTTTGATTGTACATATGATTAGCATATGTTAGGATTATTTCAGAAATCTAGTAACAAGACCGAATTCTTTCATCCCAAAGAATTAAAAGTATTTCAATTCACAGTTTTGAAGAAATAAGAAAAATCGTGTTTTTATTATGACGCCAGCAACGTGTTGCAAATTAAAGTGGCATACAGGAGTCATTTAGACACTATCCGTCGTCTCATGTCGTCAAGCGTCGCCCTGCATCCAGCGTCACCCTTCGTCTGTGGCGTCACAAAAATCATCATCGTAGTTTTACGGGCAACAAATGTTTAGGTCTTTAGATATTTGGCATGTAGCTTTGATCTATAGCAATATACGGACAACTGGTTTGAAGCGATTTTATGCCCCCCCCCCCCAAATACTACTTCCTGCTTTTTGTATTAGATATTTAATATTGATCATCCCTGTTCAATATATCTTTCATCAATAATTCGGCGATTTGCTAAACCCTTCCAAAGCACCTGAATTCACTCATTATGACAAGTTTACAATGTCCACTGATCGATATCCAGTTGTTTGTAGTTTGATTGTTGTATGATTTTATGAACTCTACTTCTTGCAATGGCGGATCCAGGGGGGGGGTTCCGGGGGTCGGACCCCCCTTTTCCTCCGAAAGTTTTAATTTTTGTGTAGATTTTCAGCACAATTGGTTTGGAACACCCCCCCTTTTTGGCCCACAGAAACCAGTATGTGAAACCCGCCCTTTCGAAAATTTCTGGATCCGCCCCTGACTTCTTGGAACTGTTTTCGTTCATGTTTACCGATTTTGTCTCTGCTCTTTTGGATTTTTGACATTTGAATACCCTTTTGGTACCTCTCTGCTTATTCTGTAGAATAATGTAACCGAAAAAATAACGAAAGCAAGGTCATGTAAATGTAAATCACGTGAAAATAAAAGATAATTAATCAACAAGAAGGTATTACCAAACCTTCAAGAGAAACCCGAGTTAAGTCTCATTTTGTCACAAGGCACCTTTGATGGATGTCGTCGTGGAGGTTTATCTTATTTTATTAGCTATCCATATTTTTGAACTGTTTGATTTTAAAAAACAAAAAAATAAAATTAAATGAAAATCATCTATCTTATTAATGGAAAGCTATGGAAATTAGATTATTCAATATGTTTATAAGAACTACTACAGCTGATTGTAATTTTTACAGTTTTCTACACATTTCCGTTTTTTTTCTTGTAGTCATAATTGTGAGTTAGAGCGAGCGAAAATATCTTTCAATATTCAACATCAAACATCAAAATTTCAATTCCGTCATAGTTAGAAAGAAAGAGTTTCTTATAGTCCTGACTGAAAGCAATGGCTATCGGTGACTGTAACCCATCCTTCTCTGATAGGACAATTTTACTTGTCTTCCCGTCGGTAGAAAGCTTGTGGACGTTATTGGAATAACGTCCAACAATGTAAACGTTACCACAAGCGTCCGATGCAATTCCCTGAGAACCAACCAAGTCTGGTGAAGAGAAACTGAAAATCTCTATCCCGTCTTCTGTAACACGAGATACGGAGCTGAAATCTGTGAGGTAAAATGTCCCTTGAACATAGTGTATAAATTCTATATTTTCAGTCCCAATTTCGGAAGACTTCACATGTTTAAGGTTTCCATCGTAAACATTAACCTCCCGGCACCCACCTATGTAAACACATCCATTGGCCCACTCGATACCCAAGCACTCTTTCCCTTCCAGCTCGGGTATCTTTGTCACGGTCTTGTCCACCAGACGTACTGCCCCTTCGCCTCTCATTGTAACTACAATGTCACCATTGTCTCCGTTCCTTGCTATGTCCCATGATGTACCCGGAAGTTGGATACTTGATACCTGGTTACCGTCATGGTCATAAGTATCGACTTGTTTGTAATTACAAACGATAACACTATCTGCACTTGTCAGTATACCTGTTACACCAACATATAATGATGTTGTCCGTGGTGTTTCAAACTTTTTTTCAAACTTGAATGACTTCACAGGCCTTATATGATTTAATAGCGGTAGTTGTGCTTTCACCTGTTTCTTTTTCTGGTAAGTTACCGTACAAGGTTTTGATGTTTCATCTATACGACCAAATTCTAACCGTTTTGGAGAACTCTCTACGAACTGAAGACTTCTTTCCTGCAGACTTAAAACGATTTTGTCGACTTTTGCGCTTTGTTTAATGAGATCCCCGTGTATATGATGAAGAAAGACAAACATTTGGTTTTCAGATCCATGTTCTGTAAGAAGTTGAAGTTGTTGAACATACTTCTCGATGACTTCCTTGCTATTGCCTGCTTCTTTAATGTCTTCCCGGATCTTTTGGATTAGTTTTGATTTCTTGTCCGATAATTCGCCTATCAGTTCCTTTTCTGCTTCGTCTAGCTTCTTTGCCATCTTCAATTTCATCTCCTTAATCGCTTTTCTTATTCTCTCGGCTTCCTTATCGACCGTATCCATGTTAGAACTACTTTTCTCTAACACGGCATCGGTGGCATTTAAGACTTCTTTAAGCTCTTCCGATCTATCTCTGAGCAAGTCGGATGATTTTACTCCGTTAGAGGCCTGCTTCAACGGTGTTACAGTGTTACATCGACGATGGTCAGACGACACACAGGACGCACAACAAACGATGTCATGGCGAGTGCAAAAGAAGTCCATTTCGTAGTCAGGGTGAAGTTTACATGTTTTGCCAGAGGAGAAAGAAAAGATCATGCCTATCTCAGCGAGACTGTGATTTTGAAATAATTTGAACTTTCTATGGGCCTCCATACAGTCGAAGCATAAGTTTTCTTCACAATTTATACAGAACTTTTTTGCCGGGGAGCTCTTTCCGTCCTTTGAACAAGGGCTGCAGTATTCCATTTTCCTTAAAACAATAAAAAATACTTTGACAAAAGTAACTGATTATTACCTATATAATTATATAATAAACTTTGATTACTAGAGTTATTTCTCGCATGTTACACCATATATAAGAGAATAATATCATTTTTCCTGTCACGCCCACATGGGTATTTTCCTTATTTTTGCCTGTTTATCCTCTGCCGAGTTACGTGGCCATTGTATTTGCTAACAAAGGACAAGATATGATAAGAGCCCAATTTTGCCCCCCAATTGTGAACTTATTTAAATGAGCTAAAAGTATGTGATGTATTAAAATCGTGATTTGAGGAAAAACTGAAATAAATCTTTTTTAAATTCGGTGTAATTAAACGAAGATATCATATAATGCTTTGAAGTATTTTAAAAATACCCCTTTTAAAGCATGATGTATATATATGTTTTTATGACACCGACGTCTGACCTTATGAAGACGTAGAAGACCTGCATTAAATCATAGACATATTACCATAGAAAAAAAAACCCATCGTTTAGATGGGCTTTGCTTAGGGTGGTACCAATATCCCGTATTCCCGTATTTTTTTCATTAAAAATACCGTATCCGAAATTGTTTTTTTTCCAATATTCCTGTTTAATAAATAAAATGGACTTAAATATTCCATATCCCAGAAAAATTGCTTCAAATATCCCGTACGTATCCCATGAATAAAATATGTGAATATCCCGTATCCAATATACCCTAAACAAGCCTCGGAGGTATTATGGGCGTTTAGGTAACATAACAGGAATTAAGTATTGCGCAACCGGAAGTCAGACTGTGACAGAGCTTGAAGCTAGATATTAAAACTTTGCTGGACTGTGATTGGATTATAATATCAAGACTGGATTATCAATGTATGTTTTCAAGTTTTTAAATGGATGTAGTTTAATAAAATAAGAATAAAATTTTCCACATGATGGATAATTTTTTTTGGTGATTTTTCAAACAAGGATGAAATTTTCATTAACACCGGAGGAAATTGAATGTAAACATCCGCCAGCTGAACTCGGCATTCAACAGCTCTCTCAAAAGGCGGTCAACATATGATTTGACACCACTTATTCAATGGGAAAAAGGTTTCACCATATAGATTTAATTTTATTTACATCAAATACTCTTCATTGAAAGGTTGAAAGACTGAAAATAGTTGTTTGATTATAAAGGGGAAGCAATTACCATCATGTTCCCTTTAACTTAATAGTATTTATATTTGCGATTATCCAGTACCCGGATCCAGTAGGATCCCGAAACATCAGTATTCCAAATTATACTTGATTTGTAATATAATGATCGGCGTTTGTTACAACTGAACTGTTTCTTGTGTGTGTGTGTGTTTGTTTTTAAATCTGTCACCAAACTGAGTTCATACTAACATAACAAATAAATTGCAGTAAAATAAATAGCAGTTTGGTATCAACCATCAAAAAAGCTTCGCCGAACGCAACATGATTCCACTGTAAAATGTTGAACTCTGTACTGTACGTATGTATAGTCAATTGCTCTGGGCACATGTAGCTCATGTGGACTCGCAATGCTTTTTGACACATGCGCTTTTTAGGTAACTTTTAGCCCACATTTTCACAAGAATCAAATAATTGTTCTTTGCAAAAACAGCAAAACAAAATACAGTTACAAAAATATTACCCGCTCTGGCTCATTTTATGCGACAAAAATGAATACAAAATCGGTCCAAAAAATGCATTTTTTGGCCACTTATGAAAAAGGGGTGTGTCAAAAATATTATCCATGATAAATCGACTATCCGGCAACAACTTTTAGCATAATAAAATCATAATTACTGGAAAAGAAGGGGTACCCCGGTACTAGGGGGGTCGTGAAAATAAATCCTCAATTATATCCGCTACTTGACAAGTTATTGAACAACTTTTCTTTAATCTGACAAGTTATACAAATTTGCATTTTAGCCCCCTTTTGGGTCCCTTATTTCTATATGAAAAAGGACACCCCACAAATCCATTCGATTGGTTTAATAATAAGGAACACCATTGTCAAAATGCATTGCAATTGGCCAACAGAAACAATTAAGTTATAAATTAATGAGATCTTGACTCCCTTTCGGTCCTTATTTTTGACTTAAAAAAGAGAGGACTCCAAAAATCAAGACCACCCATCTATCGGAGCACCTGAATTCACAGTCTTATATCTAGTTGTATTCAATTATCTCCCCTGCAGAAATGTAAACAATCAACTTTTTGCATTTATTGCATAAGGATCTGACAGTTATCATATACGGGAAACATATCATGTTATTCAGAAATCATTTCTACAATGTAAACTGTTGTTTAAAAAGTCAAATAAGACGCGTAGCTTAATAATTGGAATAAAGGAAATGAAAAGAATGTCAACCCAACCTTTAAAAAAATACACAAGGCGTAATACATGCAGTACATTCTCAAAACTCATGGAAATGTTAGGAAATTACATGTACTATTGATATAAATTGGTTTGAAAATTCTATTTTACTGGCAAGAGTAAAAGATCCAATTCCTTTTAGTCTGTTGCTATCAAAATTTGTTCAAGGGACGAAATTACTAATATTTATTTTTCATTGATAAACAGCTTGCTATGTAACAGATACCGGGTGACTGCTTTCTGAATTTGATATTTAATCCAACAAAATGCAAATTTACATGTTGTTAATCCCAATTTACGGACACCAGTCTAAAAAGTAAACAATTCAACAATTCAAGACGGACTAGAAAAATAGGTCTTTTTCTTAATTTTATTTTGGCTTAACCTCTTGCAGTACATGTCTGAAAATTTGCAGATGGGAAGATATACATTTAAACAAATAGTGTGATTTTTTTCAATTTTTTATATAAAAGTTAAAAGTTGTGCGATCCATTTCAGTTTGCACCGTATGCATTTCAGAAATATCCACATAATAACATGCAATCTGTTACTTTTGAAAAATATTTTTAATTCAAAAAAGTTTATTTTATCAGCATAACTTAAAATTGGGAGAAATTTTGTACTGAAAAGAACTTTTGATTCACTTGACAACCAGGACAAACATTCGAATTGACTTTCCTATCTTTTCCGATGAAGAGCTCACATTCTATTGTTTAAATACCACCGGTTTTTGGACTGTTCACTCTTGTTTCGAAAGGAGTTCGCGTTGTTGATTGATATTCAGTTATTTTGTGTATTCATGTTTTACATGTTGTCTATTTTTGTCCCGTTCTTGTTGGTGTTAACTGGTCTTGTCTCTGCCCTTTCGGACTTTTGACATTCAGAAACCCCATTGGTACCTCTGCTTCTTAAATGGTAAGATACCTCACTTTGAACTATCAAAGCAATATATTTCTGTAACAAAATTTATTGTTTGAACACTATATTCTCAAAAAATCTACACCAAAACTTGCAAATTTCGAAAATTTTCATCAATTTTCTTGAATATACTTTTTGTGACCAAATTTAATAGAAAGTCAGCATTTGATGACCTTTATGACATTAATAAATAAATTTGATTAAAATACTGCAATTTGATCGGACGAATTTTTTTTTTCATATCCCAATGAAAAAAAATCATTGGGAAACGCCCACTTTTTACAGGAAGTGCCACCGTTTTAGTTCTTTTATAAGTAAGATTGTCATGGTTTTTTTAATTGTTTTGGAAAATTTATAAGGAATAACTAATATTTTTTTTCATTGGGGTTATCATTGTCATTTAAGATGACGTCTGGCCCAAAACTGTTCAAGGAAACTTGGTTTTAAATTTTTACTAAATGAAGGGCCAAACATGGTACTTTGTGAGCAAGGTCCTTTCAAAATAACACGGTACACTTAACAAACCCTAATTTTGAAGGAAACCCGTGCGGGTTCCGGGTGGCGAATAGGCCCACAGCAGCGCTAAGCTTGTCGGTAAAAGTCCACTAAAGAGCGCTCAGAAACCTGACATCGGGTCAGGCCGCTTTGCACACAAAGCGACTGGGATGTGTGCCCAAGGTGGTTGAATGGGGCAGCCCTGACATCGAGAGATGCGGGGTCGTCAGGCGATAATGCGGAAAACCTGACCGCAAACCATAGTGGTGCACCGTGTTGGGAAAAATGTCACGTTCCTCGCACGTTAAAGAACCCTGCTGCAGGTCTCGGTAAGAGTAGGACCCGTAGGATCCCCATGCAGGAGGATAAATTTCCCGTCCCTACCCATCACTCCTTTTTCCAGTGGCAGTCAAAACTCTCCTACCCGATTGGCCTTGTGTCCCCATTTCCTCCACTTCATCATCATTTCATGTTCATTGTATCACCACTTTCATGTTAGCCGAAATCGTGCTGCTTGGGAGTAAAGCAATAACTAACTAACTAACTAACTGAAGGATTTGACAGGAGGAACATATAAAGGACAGTCCATTTAGCTTGAAAGGGAAGACCTTATTTTTTTAAAACATACTCTGGATCAGATTGTTTAAGAAAAATATATTTATGCAGCTAAGGTGATGAAAAACGATATTCTGATGAAGGATTTCTGTCGTATAAATTAATATTGATATTGGATTTATTTTTGATTTCTGGCCAAAACAAATAAACCAAGGCCCCCTTCTAGTTAAATGGATGGTCCCCAAATGCCATTAAAACCTAAACAAGAGGCTCCAAGGAGCCTGAATCGCTCACCTGGTCTTGAGTCAACCCTAAACATGTAAACACTTTTCTAGAGCTAAATGAGCTGAACATTTAAGCAAGCAACAGCTATTCTCTATCTGCTATAGTTTTCATTCACTAAGCCAAAAACATGAAAAAACGTTATTTTAGGGGCCGTAACCCCTATAAGGGGTCATCTGACAACTTTGACCCAATGAAAACTTTTGTAGAGCTAAATGAACTGAACATTTAAGCAAGCAACAACTTTTCTCTATCTGCTATAGTCTTCACTCACTAAGCAAAAAACATGAAAACACGTCATTTTATGGGCCGTTCCCCCTATAAGGGGTCATCTGACAACTTCGATCCTATGGAGACTTTTGTAGACCTTAATGAGCTGAACATTTAAGCAAGCAGCAGCTTCTCTCTATCTGCTATAGTTTTCATTCACTAAGCCAAAAACATGAAAAAACGTTATTTTAGGGGCTGTAACCCCTATAAGGGTTCATCTGACAACTTCGACCCTATGGAGACTTTTGAAGGGCTAAATGAGCTGAACATTTAAGCAAGCAACAACTTTTCTCTATCTGTAATAGTTTTCATTCCATAGGCCAAAAACATGAAAAAATGCTATTTTTCACCTTTAAGGGGCCGTAACTCCTATAAGGGGTAATCTGACAACTTCGACTCCATGGAGCCTTTTGTAGAGCTTTTGATGCTGAAGCAGCAGCGTGGCATCAGATTTCATCTATCTCATACTTTTTGATTTAAAAGCCAAAAACAGTAGTCTGACCCCCCTAGTCTACATTTAGTAACGGCGGCCATGTTGTTTGGACGGCGGTCACCATTTGTGCAATCTTGGTAGAGGACCTTCCATAGATGAAGTGTGCAAAGTTTCAAAGCAATCCCTTCAGTCGTTTTGGAGGAGAAGATTTTCAAAGAAAAGTTAACGACGACGACGACGACGACGACGGACGCCAAGTGATGGCAATAGCTCACCTGGACCTTCGGTCCAGGTGAGCTAAAAACATAATATGGAGTAGGCATTGCCTAAATGCGAGCATAGCTAAAAGGGACTACGTTTTGTTTATATAATGTATTTGGGGCGAGATGGTATGGGGCGATTAAGCTTCGAGACACGTTAGTTTCGTACGTGCATATAACCAAGACGAAACGAGCAGCTTATGTGTATTAATTTATTATTTTAAGAATATTACTTTCTTGTAAAAAGCGCAATTTTTTATTTTTTTTAAGCATTATTTCTTTTCTTATAAATTATTTTAACATTCACTCCGGCCCTGTAAAAATAATAACCCTTTCCGGACCACAAAAAATCTAAATCAGCATTAGCAAATTTCTCGCGGAAACAAATACCGTAGAGCTCTCCGCTCGAGCGGGCACTTCGTGCCCACTTGCGAGCTATGCTCGCTATAACAATGAACATTCTAACCTCTGAAGTAGAAGGGAAAGGACAAAAATACGACAAATAAGCGTTCCAGACAATCAATTTAGCTACGCCTGATGTGCGTTTCGTCTTAACAAGAACCACCAAAGGTGCTCTACCCAAAGATTGAAAATGCCAAACACTATATGAAGATCATAGTTGCCGAAGTGGAAACAAAATTTTGACTAAGATCAACCTATGTCTTGGGTGAGAAGAACCTTAGGGTTTTGACAATAGTAATTTAATTATAGTAATCATCGGCGTAGCCTACTTGCATTTAGGCAAGCGAGGCAACTGCCTCGCCAGACTTCTTGGCAAGTATGATACATGCATGTATTATTTGGTGAATAATAAATCAATTGTCGGCTCTGTAAAAGGAAATAAATTAGTAATCCAGTAATACGTGTCTAACACTGACACAAACTCCTATACTGTTAGTGATACGACAAAAACATGCAAACCTGAAATGACAACTAACCCGATTAGGAGTTGTCTGAAAACTTCAACATTACCATGACTATGGGGACTTCTGTAGAGATTTTTAAGTCTATGATGCATAAGATTATTCTGTCTGTATTGTTTATGGTTCGACCACGTATGTGGATTGGTCATATTTAGTTTTACCCTTGTCCGTCCGTAACACTTTGGTTAAGTTCTTGGTTAAGGTCCATTACTCGGATACTGGATGTTGGGGGTCAATTATATTTCACCACCAGATGGGTCTTGGGTAGGGCTACACCACCCACTAGAAATTAAGTCATTGTGACCTATATTTTATGCATGAACCTTGGTTAAGGTCCATAACTTGGATACTAGATGTTGGGGGTCAATGATATTTCACCACTAGATGTGTCTTGGGTAAGGTGACACCATCCACTAGAAATGAGGTCACTATTACCTATATTTTACGCATGAATGACTTTGGTTAAGTTCTTGGTTAAGATCCATATCTTTAAAACTACATGTAAGGGGGCAATAATATTTCACTACTCGATGAGTCTTGGTAACATGGCACCACCCACCAGAAATAAGGTCACAGCGACCTATAGTTTACACATGAACACTTTTGATCAATTTCTTGGTAAAGGTCCATATCCCAGGTAATACACATTGAGGGTCAATGATATTTCAAGAACGGGAGGGCCATCCTGTGGTTCATAGACACATTTTATAGTTTAATTTATAAGTCCTCGAACATTTAACTTTAAAAAATGGGTTAAAAATGACATGCCTCTGTGCACAGGAGCTTGTGTACAGTAAAAGTATATTTACATGTACCCCATCTTTCCCTTTTCATGGGATATATATTTCTTACTGTACACATGCCCCTATGCTCTGATGTTGCATCTTTGTTTTAGAAAGTAAATTAATTAAAAATACTTACAATTATACGATAGTATTATTGTTCGCGAATTAAGTCGCATGGGTACAAATTATCAATGGTTATCGTCTGTTATCATTTATATAATGTAAAATTTCATATTTTATCATATCATTAGATCAACTTTGTTTAGACACAAATGATATCAGTTATGCATGTAGTGCATTTGCTCGTTCGCTGGTGACAAGTCAATCATTTGAGGATTTTTAAGGACTAAGATTTGCATGCTTTACATGCTCATTATCATTAAGTTTAAGTTATTCTATTAAACGACTTGTTCATTTGTGAAACTTAAATTACTCAAATTAATTGTCAACACAAAGAACATACTGGGTGAAAGGGGCGCATTGCATTAGCGCAAATACATATGCACTATTTAACTTGCATCACAATATAAATAAATTTAAGAGTATTTCTAGTGTCTTTTGCGTTGTTCAGAAATTTAGACCATTTTTCAATGAACCAAAAAAACATGCAAAGAATTCGATTGGCTTATACAGCTATCTATATACGCCCACTAAAAACAAAACAAATGGTTAATGATTGATGGCAAACTCCGCCCAAATGAATCTACCGTCAAACCAGTTAAACCGGTTTTCAGAATCTCAAAACAACATCTAATACACAACTTTATCATTTGGCAAAATTTCCTCTTAATCAAAGATATAATTAATAATTAAAAAATAGAGAATTATTAGTTGCATTTACGTTGAAAGAATTTTTATTTCGTCAACTTATAAAAAAACAGAAAGATTTTTTATGATTTTTTTATCGTGCAATTAAAGCCCATGCAAAATCTAAATGTCAAATCCAGATTAAACCGGAATACAACCTTTATAGTTTTGATTTTGCAGTTGCACGGACTCCGCGTGCTTTTTGATTGATAGGTGTAAATATTAATGCGCTAGATTGATTAACTGATTTTAAAATATTTTTGATTAAAAATGTAATTTTAATATTTTTTTTTACGCGGAATGTACTATAAAATTTATTTATAAGAATTAACTGTAATAAATTTTTGATTTATAGAACCATAAACTGAATTTTTCATGGTGCACATTTAACATAATCCGCGAAGCGGATTATTCAATGTGCACCATGAAAAATTCAGTTAATGGTTCAATAAACCAAAAATTAATTACAGTTAATTCTTAAATATACTAGCCCAAAAAAGAAACGATACCCAATTATTTTTAAAAATTTAGTTCATATCTGAAAGGGAAATATTTACTTTGGGGGGGTCAATTTTTTTTGGATTTAAATTGGGGGGGGGTCAATCTCTGGAAAGCTATATCTGGTCGAAAAATTTCCAGCCCCCTCAGCTAGTAAATAATGACCGTTACCTAATATGTACAAAATATAGTCTTTAAACTTTTGTTAACATTTTTTGAAAAATGTCAATCACCATAGAGTTACTGGGAAAATGGTAAACATTTTGGCATAAAGTTATTCTTGAAATGATTGATGACGAAAGGTGAAAAAGAAAAATTTTCCCAAATGCCTTAAAAACATTTTAATTTTTTATTGCAAAATGCAATTTTTTACCAATTTTTGTTTGTTTAAATCATCAAAAACTGGATTGATTGAAAGCCAAATAATCCAAAACATTTCCATTAAATTTTTGCACGTTATTTCAAATTTTTGAAAATTTAACGTTACAAAAATTTACCAAATTTTCATCTTTCATTTTCTACAGACATAAACTCGCAAGCGCCCTACACCATTTGTCCTGGTTTGTATTCATCATTTTTTCTGCAGATGTTGTCCAATATGTTATTCCCTCGATATTTGCAAAATAATGTGCGACAATTATCTATTGTTTTGAAAAGATGACGTTTTTATTTTGGTATCGTTTCTTTTTTGGGCCAGTATATATCAAATATCTTTTGCGCCATTAATAAATTTTTAATTTCCGCCTTTTTTATCGGTAAAATGTTGTTGTCAATTTGAACTTTTTTGTGTTTTTTTTTATTTGAATTGCCGCTTGATTGTGGGCTGTGTCGCGTACATTTATTCCACATCTCATTATTTTCTATATGTGGATCAGTTTTATTTAATTAGTGAATTCTTTTGTTAAAAGATGTTGCATGGAAGTGGAACACTATTTTCTTGAAGTTTTCTTTTCAGTTCAAGAAAATAGTGTACAGCTTCTTTTATAGCACAAAAAAAAACAACCAAAAGGCTCCTAGGAGCCTGAATCGCTCACCTGGTCCTTAGGGCTATAAGGGTCTCTTCAATATATGGTCATCTTACAATTTTAATCTGATAAACTTTTGTAGAGATTATAATTAGCTGATGGTTTAAGCAGGATACATTTTTTCTCTAGCTGCAATAGTTTTCATTCTAAATGATAAAGACAGGAAAAAAATCCTATTTTTTGCCTTTTAAGAGCCATTACTCCTATTAATGGTCATCTAACAGCTTCGAGCTAAATGATCTGAACATTTAAGCAAGCAACAGCTTTTCTCTATCTGCAATAGTTTTTATTCTATATATAAGGCAAAAACAGGAAAAACTTTTTTTTACCTGACAACTTTGACCCAATAAAGACTTTGGTTGAGCTTAATTAGCTGAAGGTTTAAGCAAGTAACAGCTTTTCTCTATCTGCAATAGTTGTCATTCTATCGGGCAAAAGCAGGAAAAATGCTATTTTTGGCCTTTATAAGTCCATAACCCCTTCAGGAGGTCTTCTAACAACATTAACCATATGGAGACTTTTGTAGAGCTTAATGAGCTGAACATTCCAGCAAGCAACAGCTTTTCTCTATCTGCAATAGTTTTTATTCTTTAGAGCAAAAAAAAAAAAAACATGAAAAAAACGCTATTTTGGCCTTTAAAGGGCCATAACCCCTATAAGATTTCATCCGACAACTTCGACTCAATGGAGATTTTTGTAGAGCTTAATGAGCTGAAAGTTTAAGCAAATATCAGCTTATCTCTATCTGCAATAGTTTTCATTCTATAGGGCAAAAACTTGAAAAAAAACTTTGTTACCTTTAAAGGACCGTAACCTCTATAAGGGGTTATCTGACAACGTCGACCCAATGAAGACTTTTGCAGAACTTTTGATGATAAAGAAGGAAGGTTACATCAGATTTTGTCCATCTCTTATATTTTTTCATTTACAAGCCAAAAACAGTAGTCTGATCCCCTGGGCTATTATTAGCAACAGCAGCCATGTTTGTTTTTTTACGGAGAAAAAATCGAAACACAACTTTTGTGCAGGACATCCTAAGGATCAATCTTACCAAGTTTCATTAAATTCTGTTTCGGTTGCATTGTTCTATGCTCTTCATAATCATATAGTTTTTTGGCTTTTTCAATATATTTGGTAGAAAGCCTCTGCCGAGCCTAGAATAGACATAACACGCACCAGGAGTAGCAAAATTTATTTTCTGGAACTTTGTTGTCATTTTAATTTCTTATGAAGATATAAAACATATAATTCTAAAATTAATTAGAATCTTGTCTTTAACTTTAGTAATCTTATAAAATGGATTTTATAGAAAAATCAGTAATCATTTCCTTAACATGATCTTTATGTTTCTTTGTCATCGGTAACCATGGCAACCATAAAAAATCAATGTTTAAGTAAAAACTAATCTTAAAATATAAAAAGACTTTTTCTGAAATCTCTTAGCAACAAATCCCGAACTATTTTGATTCCAAAACTGTTATAAATCTAT
>CAXARO010000397.1:0-22000 GCA_963971305.1 Arcuatula senhousia | reverse complement strand
GGGTGTACGGACATATCAACTTGACATGGTAATTTGGCTTAAAAACTCATTGAAGAAAGGATACAAGTTAGAAGTTGTAGTAAAATTTTTTAAATTTTGTGTTTTTTGGGGTAAAATATTGATAATTTGATAGTAACTCTTAAACGTTAATCTTTTACATTTTGACTATTGTATTGTTTCGAAGCATTACAGCGATCAAATATGTCGGTTTTGTGTGATGATATAATACTAAATCATTAGTTGTTTGAAGTGTTATGCTGGATTTAGAAGAATCGATATGTTTGATTTTTTACATCATTCGATAAATGCTTCTTAGCTAGCTCTCAGTAACTGCGAGTGTTATCAAGAGAGTTCCTTTACGTTTTGTTGTTCTCGTATAGTACTCTTATCTCAGGTTCTCTCTTGGTGAATTGAACTTTTATCGATTTGATTTTTAAAGTGTTATTTTTTGTGCTTTGTACAAAATAATCAAAAGGGGGGAGGTTGGGCCCCCAAAAAAACTAGCGCCTGTCCTAAGCCAGGAATTCTTGTGAAAGCTTTAAATTGTTTGTCCTTGTCAACTATCAGGGTTTTTTTTTGTTTTATGTCCAGAAATGGGTCTTTAGTTGATAATCTAGGGATTTGTTTGAATCTTATGTATTGTATTTTTAGTCTTGGGCCAATGCAAGACAGCGAGCAGTGACCTCTAGTCATGTTGAAGACTGCTGGCTGTTTCCATTGTGATTTTTTAGATTGCCGTTTCTTTTATGTTGGTTGTGTCGCGAGCACTTATTCAACATCCCTTTATCGTCTATTAAAGCGTTTAGAGGATGTACGAACATCAGCTTCAAGGGTTTAGGAGGTGTATGAACATATTAACTTCAATGGTTTAGGTTGTGTACAGACACATCAACTTCAAGAGTTTAGGAGGTGTACGGACATATCTTTAATGGTTTAGGAACTGTACTTACATATCAACTTCAAGGATGTAGGAGGTGTAAAGACATATCAACTTCAAAGGTTTAGAAAGTGTACGGACATATCCACTTCGAGGGTTTAGGAGGTGTACAGCCATATTAACTTCAAGGGTGTAGGAGGTGTACCGACCGACATATCAACTTCAAGGGTGTAGGAGGTGTAAAGACATATCAACTTCAAAGGTTTAGAAAGTGTACGGACATATCAACTTCAAGGCTTTAGAAAGTGTACGGACATATCAACTTCAAGGCTTTAGAAAGTGTACGGACATATCAACTTCAAGGCTTTAGAAAGTGTACAGACACATCAACTTCAAGAGTTTAGGAGGTGTACGGACATATCTTTAATGGTTTAGGAACTGTACTTACATATCAACTTCAAGGATGTAGGAGGTGTAAAGACATATCAACTTCAAAGGTTTAGAAAGTGTACGGACATATCCACTTCGAGGGTTTAGGAGGTGTACAGACATATTAACTTCAAGGGTGTAGGAGGTGTAAAGACCGACATATCAACTTCAAGGGTGTAGGAGGTGTAAAGACATCAACTTCAAAGGTTTAGAAAGTGTACGGACATATCAACTTCAAGGGTTTAGAAAGTGTACGGACATATCAACTTCAAGGCTTTAGAAAGTGTACGGACATATCAACTTCAAAGGTTTATAAAGTGTACGGTCATATCAACTTCAAGGGTTTAGAAAGTGTACGGACATATCAACTTCAAGGGTTTAGAAAGTGTACGGACATATCAACTTCAAAGGTTTAGAAAGTGTACGGACATATCAACTTCAAGGGTTTAGAAAGTATACGGACATATCAACTTCAAGGGTTTAGGAGGTGTACAGACATATCAACTTCAAAAGTTTAGAAAGTGTACGGACATAAGGGTATCGTCTATTAAAGCGTTTAGAAGATGTAAATGTACGAACCTCAGCTTTAAAGGTTTAGGAGGTGTATGAACATATTAACTTCAATGGTTTAGGTTGTGTTCAGACACATCAACTTCAAGAGTTTAGGAGGTGTACGGACATATCTTTAATGGTTTAGGAACTGTACTTACATATCAACTTCAAGGGTTTAGGAGGTGTACAGACATATCAACTTCAAGGATGTAGGAGGTGTAAAGACATATCAACTTCAAAGGTTTAGAAAGTGTACGGACATACCCACTTCGAGGGTTTAGGAGGTGTACAGACATATTAACTTCAAGGGTGTAGGAGGTGTACCGACCGACATATCAACTTCAAGGGTGTAGGAGGTGTAAAGACATATCAACTTCAAAGGTTTAGAAAGTGTACGGACATATCAACTTCAAGGGTTTAGAAAGTGTACGGACATATCAACTTAACACTATTTTTGGCCTTTAAGGGGCTGTAACCCCTAATAAGGGGTCATATGACAACTTGGACCCTATGGAGACTTTTGTTGGGCTAAATGAGCTGAACATTTAGGCAAGCAACAGCTTTTCCCAATCTGCAATAGTTTTCATTCTATAGGCCAAAAACACTATTTTTTGCCTTTAAGGGGTTTTAACCCTATAAAGGATCATCTGACAACTTCGACCCTATGAAGACTTTAAATTCGTAGAGCTAAATGAGCTGAACATTTAATCAAGCAACACACGGCCCCCAATCGCGCAAACTCATATCCAAATGCTATGAAAGAATTTACGTTAGCGGGACATCCAGATATGAGTGAGCGGAACTTTTTCCTTTCGACTGGAATGTAAGTAACCTTTATTCTCTCTTATTTTTGCATATATTCTTAAAAATCGAATGTCATTCGACGTAGTTTAATAGTTCTAGTCCAGTATAAAAACCCCCATTGTAGACACCAAGGCGTTGCTAAAAGAAATAAGATATTCTGTGTTTACGCCCTGCAATTTTCAGGGGTCGGTTCGTAAAAGGGTTCATTACATAGCTCCAGTGATGCAGTTGTACCATGTTTTTTTTTCTAATGAGTTTTAAAGGACAACAAAAGACGAGGCTGTCCTCAGAATCCACACTATCAATAAGAATGAATGAAAATCGACACAAAAATGCATAAATATGAGTTCGCGGGACCTACTATGAGTTAGCACACCGGATATGAGTTAGCGACTAAAAAAAAGTTTTAGTACAGCAATTAAAAATTTATTTGTTATATTTTAAAGAAAATAAACCGTTGGTCAAGTTGAAGACTGCTGGCAATTTCCATTGCGGATGTTTAAATTGCAGTGGTTAAAGTAGGTTGTGTCGCATACACCTATTCCAACCGATCGTGTGGTTTATTAAAGACTCATCAGAGGCGCTCTGACCAACAATTTGAAATTCCAAACACAACAAATGAATATGAAGAGTTTACAACTATAAAATAATATCGAATAGGATTCCAAAATATGATCTTTGGTGGTAGGAAGAAGCTTAGATTTTGACAATTAAAAAATTTACACTGAAAATTTCATGGATTTGGTTGAATCGACATTATTTTATAGTTGTAAGCTCTTCATATTCATTTATTGTGTTTGGAATTTCAAATTGTTGGTCAGAGCGCCTCTGATGAATCTTTAATAAACCACACGATCGGTTGAAATAGGTGTACGCGACACAACCTACATTAACCACTGCAATTTAAACATCCGCAATGGAAAACAGCCAGCAGTCTTCAACATGACCAACGGTTTATTTTCTTTCAAATATAACAAATAAATTTGTATTAATTGCTGTACTAAAACTTTTCTATTATGACAGCGATTTCTCCTTATGTGTAAATAGAAAAAGGTATAAAAATACGGGTTTACGTAGGTCACCAATGCGAAAACCTCTTTCTAACCTTTAGTATGTTCAGTGTACACAAGGTAGACTTAATTTTCTTTTTAATTTAATGCTTAATGCTGTACATAAATGACTATTGTAACAACAACTGCATCACACTTGTAAGTGTCGCTAACTCATATCCGGTGTGCTAACTCATAGTAGGTCCCACAAACTCATATTTTTGCATTTTTGTGTCGATTTTCATTCATTCTTATTGATAGTGTGGATTCTGAGAACAGCCTCGTCTTTTGTTGTCCTTTAAAACTCATTAGAAAAAAAAACATGGTACAACTGCATCACTGGAGCTATGTAATGAACCCTTTTACGAACCGACCCCTCAAAATCGCAGGGCGTAAACACAGAATATCTTATTTTTTTAGCAATGCCTTGGTGTCTACACTGGTTTTTTTTTATACTGGACTAGAACTATTAAACTACGTCGAATGACATTCGATTTTTATGAATATATGCAAAAATAAGAGAGAATAAAGGTTACTTACATTCCAGTCGAAAGGAAAAAGTTCCGCTCACTCATATCCGGATGTCCCGCTAACGTAAATTCTTTCATAGCATTTGGATATGAGTTTGCGCGATTGGTGGCCGTGCAACAGCTTTTCTCTTTCTGCAACTGTTTTCATTCCATAGGCCAAAAACACTATTTTTGGCCTTTAAGGGGCTGTAACCACTAATAAGGGGTCATCTGACATTTTCGACCCTATGACGACTTTTGTAGAGCTAAATGAGCTGAACATTTAAGCAAGCAACAGCTTTTCCCTATCTGCAATAGTTTTCATTCTAAAGACCAAAAACACTATTATCCGCCTTTAAGGGGCTGTAACCCCTATCAGGATTCATCTGACAACTTCGACCCTATGGAGACTTTTGTAGGGCTAGATGAGCTGAACATTTAAGCAAGCAACAGCTTTTCCCTATCTGCAATACTTTTCATTCTATAACATTAAAAAACGCTATTTTTCACCTTTAAGGGATCACCTGACAACTTCGACCCAATGGAGACTTTTGTAGAACTTTTGATGCTGAAGCAGTATGGTGGCATCAGATTTCATCTATCTCTTATACTTTTTGATTTACAGGCCAAAAACTGTAGTCTGACCCCCTGGTCTATTTTTAGCCACGGCGGCCATGTTTTTTGACGGATCAAAAATCGAAACACAATTAACTTTTGTACAGGACATCCTAAGGATCAATTATACTAAGTTTCATTAAATTCTGTTCAGTAGTTTCAGAGGAGAAGATTTTTGAAAAATTGTTATTAGAGGACAGACGACAGACGACGATGGACACGAAGTGATTGCAATAGCCCACATGGACCTTTGGTCCAGGTGAGCTAAAAATCTTAACACTGGCACTTGAAACACGTTAAACAAGTTTTGCCTTTAGCCTTTCGAATTTTTGACATTCGAATGTCCTCTGCTTCTTAGTTTTTAACACCATTTAAAGAAAGGAGAGATACATATGAAGAGCATAGAACAATAAAACCAAAAATACCAAACTGGGGAACCAAATTATTACTAAGATAATCAACCTATGTCTGGGATAGGAAGAACCTTAGGGTTTAGACAATTTTGAAATTTAGACGGATAATTTAAAGCTTTGATGTTTTCTCCAACTCAAAAGTGTTGGTGCCGGAGCGGGCTAACCTCGGGGAATTTAAACTCCACCAGCAGTGCTAACCTTCACGTGTGTTCGAAGGTGGGGATGCAACTGTGCTAAGCTGCTACTGAGGCATATACACATCAAGTTCCATTAACCTAGGACCTATAGCTTATAGTCAACCAGAAATTTAAGGTCAAGGTCAAAAGATGCAACTGTGCTAAGCTACTACTGGGCATTTGCATAACAAGTTTCATTAACCTACTGCCATAAGTTCTTTAGATATGAAGGTGCTCATAAAACCTTTAGGTCAAAATGAAAATGAGGATGCAACTGTGTTAAGCTGCTAATAGGGAATATTTATATCAAATTTCATCAAACTAAGACTAGTAGTTGTTGAGATATGAAGGTGCTCATAAAACCATAACATTGCTATTATATGTGTTGAAGATTGTCAAAGTCAATCAACCAGAAAATCAAGGTCAAGGTTAAAAGGTGAGGATGCACTAACTGTTCTAAGCTGCTACTGAGGCATATGCATACTATATTTCATCAACCTAGGACTTAAAGGTTATTACAAGACAAGATTAGACTAATAAAGTTTTATTAAATAACTAAAAAATCTACAAAATTTTATTTCAATAAACTTAAAATAATAATATAGCAAAAATGGTTTAGAGAATAAAAGTAGACAGATTTAGTCCATGAAGAAAATTTTTATAAAGATCTGATTCATGATTTCTCAGAACTAATCTACTTTAAACGTCGTATTTTTCATAGTGTACTAAATATCACAATGTTTGCAGTTGATCTGTGAAAAATAGTACACTTGAATATACAATTATTATATGTA
Organism: Arcuatula senhousia; assembly: GCA_963971305.1. Classification (NCBI taxonomy): domain Eukaryota; kingdom Metazoa; phylum Mollusca; class Bivalvia; order Mytilida; family Mytilidae; genus Arcuatula; species Arcuatula senhousia. The sequence goes on along the minus strand of CAXARO010000397.1, from coordinate 15,782 downwards.
CCTCCACTATAGACATATAATGGCTGATTTGGCAAGAAAGGAAATTTATCTGTTTTTTTCATAGGTTTCCTATAAGGGTCTTTTTTTATTTCCAAAAACATAATTATATGAGAGCGAAGTAAAGCTCTTTAACATGTTTAATGTACAGCTCTGCCAAATTGCACGAGAGAGATCCAAAATATGATTAAAGAAATATCCTTCTGCCCTGCCCTGATTTCAATTTGAAAAAAAAAGTTTTTTAAGTTTGCACATGCACAGAAAAATGGAAGGAAATACTATTATATCTTCCCTAGTTATCTCGCTCCATTGACCCAAATTAACCTTCCCATGGAATGGACTGTATTTTCAATCTTCTCTTGCTTATAGCATATTAAATACTTATCAAACTTTGCCTAAAATTTGTAAATAATCTTCATTTCACATGTTTTGCAAAATTATAACAAGAAAAAAGGGGGTACACGATAAAATAGGATATGTTTGAATGGATAAAGGTGGAAAAATCCAAAAGTTTGTTTGAAATCTCAAAAAACCTTAGGTATGCATTTCTTTAAGAAAAGTACCACTTTATAGATAACATATACATGTACCATTTTAAATAGACTTGTTATGACTTACATGTAAGAAACACAATAACAGATTCTAGGTCCCCGCCAGTTCAGTGGAAAAATTTCTAAGTCTGTTCGTTAAAGCAGGAAGTAGATGAGCGACACACCTGAAAAAGCATCCTACCGTCAAAAGCCCATGATTAATAGCTTGCTGAGAAATTTGTTACTAAAAATAGTTACTGTTGCACACACAAGCAGGCGCTCAGCTGCGGATTGAAAAAATAAACTGTTAATACAGAGAGATGTCTCGCCTGATGCAGGTGGACACAAATAAGAACCAGCTCCTCCTGTTTAACCACATCAGTATTAGCTATAAAATATCAAAGTCAGTAGACCATGACTGCAGGAGCATACACATCAAACACTTTTGAAATTGATCTGCACTGAGGTTAATGCAAGTGCATACTCAATTTTAATGGTGTACTGCAACTGCTTCATGTTAAACAGACGTATGAAAAAAGGTTACCATTAATTTTGTCAAATCAGTGCAAAATTTCAAAGTTAGTAGACCATGACTGCAGGAGCATACAAGTACATATGAAATCCTTTTAAAATTGATCTGTACTGATGCTATTGCAACTGCATACCAAATATCAATGATGTTACATAACTAGTTCACATAAAACAGACTTAAGCATAAACTTTAACCAATTGTGGACGCCACTACCCCCAGAATCACCATACCTCAGACTCGCCTTTTTCGACATTCATCACAGAAAAAAAAAGGCAAAGTGTGTTAAAAATAGTTTAAAGAATAAGACAATAAATTTGACAATATGTGCTACTGAAAACAGTCTTAGCAAAATTTGTCCTTGACTTAATGACCGTTATACAAACACTGCCAGATCGACTTAAGATTTCTATTGTAAATTAAACAAGTTTGCCAATTTTTTGCCAGTCTGGTACAGTGGACTTATAAAGTGTACGGTCATATCAACTTCAAGGGTTTAGAAAGTGTACGGACATATCAACTTCAAGGGTTTAGAAAGTGTACGGACATATCAACTTCAAAGGTTTAGAAAGTGTACGGACATATCAACTTCAAGGGTTTAGAAAGTATACGGACATATCAACTTCAAGGGTTTAGGAGGTGTACAGACATATCAACTTCAAAAGTTTAGAAAGTGTACGGACATAAGGGTATCGTCTATTAAAGCGTTTAGAAGATGTACGAACCTCAGCTTCAAGGGTTTAGGAGGTGTATGAACATATTAACTTCAAAGGTTTAGGAGGTGTATGAACATATTAACTTCAAAGGTTTAGGTTGTGTACAGACACATCAACTTCAAGAGTTTAGGAGGTGTACGGACATATCTTTAATGGTTTAGGAACTGTACTTACATATCAACTTCAAGGGTTTAGGAGGTGTACAGACATATCAACTTCAAGGATGTAGGAGGTGTAAAGACATATCAACTTCAAAGGTTTAGAAAGTGTACGGACATATCCACTTCGAGGGTTTAGGAGGTGTACAGACATATTAACTTCAAGGGTGTAGGAGGTGTACCGACCGACATATCAACTTCAAGGGTGTAGGAGATGTAAAGACATATCAACTTCAAAGGTTTAGAAAGTGTACGGACATATCAACTTCAAGGGTTTAGAAAGTGTACGGACATATCAACTTAACACTATTTTTGGCCTTTAAGGGGCTGTAACCCCTAATAAGGGGTCATATGACAACTTGGACCCTATGGAGACTTTTGTTGGGCTAAATGAGCTGAACATTTAGGCAAGCAACAGCTTTTCCCAATCTGCAATAGTTTTCATTCTATAGGCCAAAAACACTATTTTTTGCCTTTAAGGGGTTTTAACCCTATAACGGATCATCTGACAACTTCGACCCTATGAAGACTTTAAATTCGTAGAGCTAAATGAGCTGAACATTTAATCAAGCAACACACAGCCCCCAATCGGACCAACAATTTGAAATTCCAAACACAACAAATGAATATGAAGAGTTTACAACTATAAAATAATATCGAATAGGATTCCAAAATATGACCTTTGGTGGTAGGAAGAAGCTTAGATTTTGACAATTTAAAAATTTACACTGAAAATTTCATGGATTTGTCAACACTAAAGTGTTGAATCGACATTATTTTATAGTTGTAAGCTCTTCATATTCATTTGTTGTGTTTGGAATTTCAAATTGTTGGTCAGAGCGCCTCTGATGAATCTTTAATAAACCACACGATCGGTTGAAATAGGTGTACGCGACACAACCTACATTAACCACTGCAATTTAAACATCCGCAATGGAAAACAGCCAGCAGTCTTCAACATGACCAACGGTTTATTTTCTTTCAAATATAACAAATAAATTTGTATTAATTGCTGTACTAAAACTTTTCTATTATGACAGCGATTTCTCCTTATGTGTAAATAGAAAAAGGTATAAAAATACGGGTTTACGTAGGTCACCAATGCGAAAACCTCTTTCTAACCTTTAGTATGTTCAGTGTACACAAGGTAGACTTAAGTTTTTTTTTAATTTAATGCTTAATGCTGTACATAAATGACTATTGTAACAACAACTGCATCACACTTGTAAGTGTCGCTAACTCATAGTAGGTCCCGCAAACTCATATTTTTGCATTTTTGTGTCGATTTTCATTCATTCTTATTGATAGTGTGGATTCTGAGAACAGCCTCGTCTTTTGTTGTCCTTTAAAACTCATTAGAAAAAAAACATGGTACAACTGCATCACTGGAGCTATGTAATGAACCCTTTTACGAACCGACCCCTCAAAATCGCAGGGCGTAAACACAGAATATCTTATTTTTTTTAGCAATGCCTTGGTGTCTACACTGGTTTTTTTTTATACTGGACTAGAACTATTAAACTACGTCGAATGACATTCGATTTTTATGAATATATGCAAAAATAAGAGAGAATAAAGGTTACTTACATTCCAGTCGAAAGGAAAAAGTTCCGCTCACTCATATCCGGATGTCCCGCTAACGTAAATTCTTTCATAGCATTTGGATATGAGTTTGCGCGATTGGTGGCCGTGCAACAGCTTTTCTCTTTCTGCAACTGTTTTCATTCCATAGGCCAAAAACACTATTTTTGGCCTTTAAGGGGCTGTAACCACTAATAAGGGGTCATCTGACAACTTCGACCCTATGGAGACTTTTGTAGGGCTAGATGAGCTGAACGTTTAAGCAAGCAACAGCTTTTCCCTATCTGCAATACTTTTCATTCTATAACATTAAAAAACGCTATTTTTCACCTTTAAGGGATCACCTGACAACTTCGACCCAATGGAGACTTTTGTAGAACTTTTGATGCTGAAGCAGTATGGTGGCATCAGATTTCATCTATCTCTTATACTTTTTGATTTACAGGCCAAAAACTGTAGTCTGACCCCCTGGTCTATTTTTAGCCACGGCGGCCATGTTTTTTGACGGATCAAAAATCGAAACACAATTAACTTTTGTACAGGACATCCTAAGGATCAATTATACTAAGTTTCATTAAATTCTGTTCAGTAGTTTCAGAGGAGAAGATTTTTGAAAAATTGTTAACAGAGGACAGACGACGATGGACACGAAGTGATTGCAATAGCCCACATGGACCTTTGGTCCAGGTGAGCTAAAAATCTTAACACTGGCACTTGAAACACGTTAAACAAGTTTTGCCTTTAGCCTTTCGAATTTTTGACATTCGAATGTCCTCTGCTTCTTAGTTTTTAACACCATTTAAAGAAAGGAGAGATACATATGAAGAGCATAGAACAATAAAACCAAAAATACCAAACTGGGGAACCAAATTATTACTAAGATAATCAACCTATGTCTGGGATAGGAAGAACCTTAGGGTTTAGACAATTTTGAAATTTAGACGGATAATTTAAAGCTTTGATGTTTTCTCCAACTCAAAAGTGTTGGTGCCGGAGCGGGCTAACCTCGGGGAATTTAAACTCCACCAGCAGTGCTAACCTTCACGTGTGTTCGAAGGTGGGGATGCAACTGTGCTAAGCTGCTACCGAGGCATATACACATCAAGTTCCATTAACCTAGGACCTATAGCTTATAGTCAACCAGAAATTTAAGGTCAAGGTCAAAAGATGCAACTGTGCTAAGCTACTACTGGGCATTTGCATAACAAGTTTCATTAACCTACTGCCATAAGTTCTTTAGATATGAAGGTGCTCATAAAACCTTTAGGTCAAAATGAAAATGAGGATGCAACTGTGTTAAGCTGCTAATAGGGAATATGTATATCAAATTTCATCAAACTAAGACTAGTAGTTGTTGAGATATGAAGGTGCTCATAAAACCATAACATTGCTATTATATGTGTTGAAGATTGTCAAAGTCAATCAACCAGAAAATCAAGGTCAAGGTTAAAAGGTGAGGATGCACTAACTGTTCTAAGCTGCTACTGAGGCATATGCATACTATATTTCATCAACCTAGGACTTAAAGGTTATTACAAGACAAGATTAGACTAATAAAGTTTTATTAAATAACTAAAAAATCTACAAAATTTTATTTCAATAAACTTAAAATAATAATATAGCAAAAATGGTTTAGAGAATAAAAGTAGACAGATTTAGTCCATGAAGAAAATTTTTATAAAGATCTGATTCATGATTTCTCAGAACTAATCTACTTTAAACGTCGTATTTTTCATAGTGTACTAAATATCACAATGTTTGCAGTTGATCTGTGAAAAATAGTACACTTGAATATACAATTATTATATGTACCTCCACTATAGACATATAATGGCTGATTTGGCAAGAAAGGAAATTTATCTGCTTTTTTCATAGGTTTCCTATAAGGGTCTTTTTTTATTTCCAAAAACATAATTATATGAGAGCGAAGTAAAGCTCTTTAACATGTTTAATGTACAGCTCTGCCAAATTGCACGAGAGAGATCCAAAATATGATTAAAGAAATATCCTTCTGCCCTGCCCTGATTTCAATTTGAAAAAAAAAAGTTTTTTAAGTTTGCACATGCACAGAAAAATGGAAGGAAATACTATTATATCTTCCCTAGAAATGTGACAGCAGGTAAAGACGAAAACTTATTTTCACGTGTATATGACTTTTTGGGACTGTGAAATCTTTAGACTTATAAAACTCAGTTCAATATTTGGCCTATCTAAATTAATGTATTATTTTTCATGATTAATATTATGTGTTTATTTGGAATAGAAAAGTAAATTATTGAATTTGAAATGTTGTTCCCCATGAAATAGTGCGAAAAGCCTTTTAAATGATTATCCCTAAATATTCTGATTTATCGAAGGTGTCGCTTTATCTTAAATTATTTAATCTGTTAGTTGCTTTTATATTGTTTGAGACATATTTAAGTAATTCTTATTTTATATCCAGTCTTGACCAAACATAGCTAAGACTTTAATCCTCTTTTGTCAATTTAGTTCTATTTCTATGTTTAATTAAGCTATTGTCAAAAATTCTTATACATTCTATGTTTTTATGCTGTAAACGGAAGTTTGTGACTTCAGTTGGAATCCGACATTATTACTGTACGGACGTCGTACGTTTTTCAAGTGAATTGTAATTTATACTTTATTACGGAAAGCCGTCTTTATTGTACTGTTTTATGTGGATTTTCCATATGTATTTAATGAATAATTAACATTTGGAACTTTATTTCGTGTTTTGTTTCATTTAAAAAGTGAGCTAGTTTTCCCCGAACTCTTGTATAACAGACCGGTGGGAACCGCTGTTATATTTTGGTGGAGGACCCGGGCAATTCGCCAAGTGTAAGCCGAATTGGTGCAAGATCGCCGTGTACAATGGATTACCGTTTCGTCAGATTCAACTGGTGGTGCCCACCTGAGTTTCGAAATCAAACAATGTTTCCCCAAGTTTGTAATGTAACATCAAAAGTTAATTCACCAACTAGATGTTTTCGTTGTGGAAAATTTGGACATTTATTCAAGCAGTGCCAAGAGACCAAGAAACCGAAATCCCAGAAAAAGATACTCAGGGACAATGTAAGAATGGCAGCATTTATATCGAAGAAAGTATGTGAAAATTTTCCGTTTGCGTTTCTCAGTGACAAAGAATTCAGAAAGACATGCAAGTTAACATCAAGCGCAAAGTTCGAGATTGAGAAGGCACAAAAATTACAATGTCAAATTAATCTATTAACCGAGACAAACGCCAAATTGCCAAAGAAAATGTAAAACTGGAAAACGTTATAGATGAAATCAAAGAGGAATTTAAAGAAAAACGAGGAATATTAAACCAGCAAATTTTCAATTTGAAGAGTGAAAATAAACATTTAAAAACAAAACTTCAAAAGACCGTCGGCAAACATAACGCAGCAAAACAAGAAGTTGATGTTTGTCATAGAGAGTATACCAAAAATATGGAGGTCATTAATAATCAAAAACGAACAATAGGAAGGTTACGGAAAATTGAAGCAGAGTACAAGGATGATTTAAAGATATATAAATCTAGATGTAAAGAATTAGAGACATTAAAGATAACAACTCCCTGTGAATTCATCAAGGAGATAGAGGACTTAAAAGAAAAATTGGTAAAAGAACAAGATCGTAACAAATCTCAACCAGAGCAACAACAGAACCAACATCAACAAAACCCAAACGCACATCAACAGAATCTATATCAACAGGAGAAACAAACACAACAGTGGAACCCACTTCATTCAGAGCAACAAACACAGCAGTGGAATCATCTTTACCCAGAACAACAAGCACAATTATGGAATCAACATTTACAAACACAACAGTGGTACCAACATCAACAAGTGCAACAGTGGAGTCAACAACAACACACGTGTAATTATTCGGGTCGCTACAATGGACATCGAAGGAAACAACGAAAATATTGATGTATTTTTATTGCGACTCTGGGGACAGAGTCTCATTTGTGCCGGGAGAGAAATGTGACAGCGGAAAAAGACGAAAACTTATTTTCACGTGTATATGACTTTTTGGGACTGTGAAATCTTTAGACTTATAAAACTCAGTTCAATATTTGGCCTATTTAAATTAATGTATATTTATTTTTCATGATTAATATTATGTGTTTATTTGGAATAGAAAAGTGAATTATTGAATTTGAAATGTTGTTCCCCATGAAATAGTGCGAAAAGCCTTTTAAATGATTATCCCTAAATATTCTGATTTATCGAAGGTGTCACTTTATCTTAAATAATTTAATCTGTTAGTTGCTTTTATATTGTTTGAGACATATTTAAGTAATTCTTATTTTATATCCAGTCTTGTTCAAACATAGCTAAGACTTTAATCCTCTTTTGTCAATTTAGTTCTATTTCTATGTTTAATTAAGCTATTGTCAAAAATTCTTATACATTCTATGTTTTTATGCTGTAAACGGAAGTTTGTGACTTCAGTTGGAATCCGACATTATTACTGTACGGACGTCGTACGTTTTTCAAGTGAATTGTAATTTATACTTTATTACGGAAAGCCGTCTTTATTGTATTGTTTTGTGTGGATTTTCCATATGTATTTAATGAATAATTAACATTTGGAACTTTATTTCGTGTTTTGTTTCATTTAAAAAGTGAGCTAGTTTTCCCCGAACTTTTGTATAACAGACCGGTGGGAACCGCTGTTATAGTTATCTCGCTCCATTGACCCAAATTAACCTTCCCATGGAATGGACTATATTTTCAATCTTCTCTTGCTTATAGCATATTAAATACTTATCAAACTTTGCCTAAAATTTGTAAATAATCTTCATTTCACATGTTTTGCAAAATTATAACAAGAAAAAAGGGGGTACACGATAAAATAGGATATGTTTGAATGGATAAAGGTGGAAAAATCCAAAAGTTTGTTTGAAATCTCAAAAAACCTTAGGTATGCATTTCTTTAAGAAAAGTACCACTTTATAGATAACATATACATGTACCATTTTAAATAGACTTGTTATGACTTACATGTAAGAAACACAATAACAGATTCTAGGTCCCCGCCAGTTCAGTGGGAAAATTTCTAAGTCTGTTCGTTAAAGCAGGAAGTAGATGAGCGACACACCTGAAAAAGCATCCTACCGTCAAAAGCCCATGATTAATAGCTTGCTGAGAAATTTGTTACTAAAAATAGTTACTGTTGCACACACAAGCAGGCGCTCAGCTGCGGATTGAAAAAATAAACTGTTAATACAGAGAGATGTCTCGCCTGATGCAGGTGGACACAAATAAGAACCAGCTCCTCCTGTTTAACCACATCAGTATTAGCTATAAAATATCAAAGTCAGTAGACCATGACTGCAGGAGCATACACATCAAACACTTTTGAAATTGATCTGCACTGAGGTTAATGCAAGTGCATACTCAATTTTAATGGTGTACTGCAACTGCTTCATGTTAAACAGACGTATGAAAAAAGGTTACCATTAATTTTGTCAAATCAGTGCAAAATTTCAAAGTTAGTAGACCATGACTGCAGGAGCATACAAGTACATATGAAATCCTTTTAAAATTGATCTGTACTGATGCTATTGCAACTGCATACCAAATATCAATGATGTTACATAACTAGTTCACATAAAACAGACTTAAGCATAAACTTTAACCAATTGTGGACGCCACTACCCCCAGAATCACCATACCTCAGACTCGCCTTTTTCGACATTCATCACAGAAAAAAAAAAAGGCAAAGTGTGTTAAAAATAGTTTAAAGAATAAGACAATAAATTTGACAATATGTGCTACTGAAAACAGTCTTAGCAAAATTTGTCCTTGACTTAATGACCGTTATACAAACACTGCCAGATCGACTTAAGATTTCTATTGTAAATTTAACAAGTGTGGACTCTAATGCATATTGCCTAGCAAGCCGCTATGGACACAAAAAGCAAAGGTCTGCTTTAGTAACATAAAAAAGACTTTATTATTTCTAGGTCCTGCTAAGGTCTATTGTTGAATTCTATAGGTAGCCTTTGCTGTACACATACTATAAAATCGATCTAAAATTAAGCCATTTTAAAATAAACATGTTGATGAATCTTAGTCATGTAAGTGTTTATCCTAAACATTATTTGTTTTTAGATCCCGTATAAGCATGCATTGTACTATCTCCTATTTAGTTTAAAATAACTGCATCAAAGTTTGGTTATGTTAGTGGAGGAAATAGGAAACTATTGCAGATAGAGAAAAGCTGTTGCTTGTTTAAACCTTCAGCTCATCGAGCTCTACAAAAGTCTACATTGGATCAAAGATGTCACAGTGAGTCTGTTGTTCATATATACTTTTAAATCAGCTTAATGTTACAGTTTAAAAAGGTTTCAATCTACAAATTATTCTGAGAACAAATCCTACCAACGGGATTCTGGGAGTACCGAAGAAGAAAATCAAACATATATTTTGCGCCTAGAAATTTTTACAAATTTTGTTTTATAATATTATTATTTTCAACATTTAGTTGCATTCTAAGCATGCGGAGATGTAAAAAAAAAATCGTACATTGTTATTTTGACTTTTTCTAAGCGTGACCAAAATTGAAACTGGACTCTTTTATCTTTTTAGTCTTGGGCCGATGCAAGACGGCAAGCAGCAACTTATATGGTCATGCTGAAGACTGTTGGCTGTTTTCCATTGTGATTTTTAAAATTCCCATTTCTTTATGTTGGTTGTGTGGCGTACAATTATTCCACATCTATTTATCGTCTGCTTTAATGGTTATCATTTGTCAGATCAGCCTATGATTTTGAAGTATATAATATTACATGAAATAAGTTTAAACCCAATTGTAGATCTCTTTATGAAAATTTGCAATGTACATGTATGCCTTTAAATTTTTTACGTCTAATAACAATAAATTATATTATAACTCAAACAGGGCCAGATCCAGAAATTTTTGAAAGGGGTTGGTCCACATAAATTCCGTTGTGGACCAAGGACGAAAAGGGGGTGGTTCCAGACAAATTTTGCAGAAAACCTAAACGTTACTTGCAAAATTTTTGTCGGAAAGGAGGAAAATTCCAACCTCGGAACCCCCCCCCGGATCCGCCATTGCTCAAATATTTTATATTGTCACCTATTCAAAGATTGTCCCTCCCTTTATGATTGAGACTAAAGCAAACTTATACACGAACGTTGCAATCCATGTTCCGCACACAGGGGCTTGGATTCTGGTCATTTATATTGACTTTAAAAAATCGGCCCCTACTCTATATTCCAAGCCCCTGTGGTTCCGCATAGTTAAAATTATTTTCTGATGTGGCGACATTGGTCTCTGTGTGGTGAATCGACAAAATTATCAAGCAATGATAACATTTTCGAACAACCAATAACTTGTGACAAATAAGTTTATTTTTCCGGATCCCGCAATAGCTTTGAGAGAAATAGACAAAATTATTTATCCTTATTGAAATGACCTAGATCAAGACAGACGAATGACCCAATATGGCTATTTTGTCATTTTCTAAAAATCAATAAAATGCTTGAATTGTGTGTGTCTGATTGACCTAGTTTGCATAAGCATTAATTCTGTCTGTGATAATAAACTTTATTCAATGAATTAACATTTTGCAGTCAAAAATTTATAAGAAAGTACACTCAAACATGTGCACAACCTGATAAAGTGACTACGCCATGTACGCTACATGATCTAGTTGCTTTAAAACACCGCCACATTAAAGCATGAAAAACGAAGATGCTGTGTACAACTTTTTTGCAAGATTTAACTTATTTTTGGTGTCCGAATAGTATTTTTGTCCTTTAAAAGTAAATTTTCGCAATCCAAAATCAAATATCCATTACGCTAAAGCTACGCAAGATATGCTACACTGACTAAAATAAAATCCGAAGCGGAACACATAATCTACTGGTCGCGGCCATATTGTCTTGATGGAAATCCGAAGATTGAGAATCCGAATATAGCCCCCGAGTGAAAAGTGAAAGTATGTACATTGCAAAGAGCTTTTGTAAATATAGAAACGACGGAAACAGACGACCCAATTGAAGTATCGCTACCAATTTATTTATAATAGGTAGTAACAAGTTTGCCAATTTTTTGCCAGTCTGGTACAGTGGACTTATAAAGTGTACGGTCATATCAACTTCAAGGGTTTAGAAAGTGTACGGACATATCAACTTCAAGGGTTTAGAAAGTGTACAGACATATCAACTTCAAAGGTTTAGAAAGTGTACGGACATATCAACTTCAAGGGTTTAGAAAGTATACGGACATATCAACTTCAAGGGTTTAGGAGGTGTACAGACATATCAACTTCAAAAGTTTAGAAAGTGTACGGACATAAGGGTATCGTCTATTAAAGCGTTTAGAAGATGTACGAACCTCAGCTTCAAAGGTTTAGGAGGTGTATGAACATATTAACTTCAATGGTTTAGGTTGTGTACAGACACATCAACTTCAAGAGTTTAGGAGGTGTACGGACATATCTTTAATGGTTTAGGAACTGTACTTACATATCAACTTCAAGGGTTTAGGAGGTGTACAGACATATCAACTTCAAGGATGTAGGAGGTGTAAAGACATATCAATCTCAAAGGTTTAGAAAGTGTACGGACATATCCACTTCGAGGGTTTAGGAGGTGTACAGACATATTAACTTCAAGGGTGTAGGAGGTGTACCGACCGACATATCAACTTCAAGGGTGTAGGAGGTGTAAAGACATATCAACTTCAAAGGTTTAGAAAGTGTACGGACATATCAACTTCAAGGGTTTAGAAAGTGTACGGACATATCAACTTAACACTATTTTTGGCCTTTAAGGGGCTGTAACCCCTAATAAGGGGTCATATGACAACTTGGACCCTATGGAGACTTTTGTTGGGCTAAATGAGCTGAACATTTAGGCAAGCAACAGCTTTTCCCAATCTGCAATAGTTTTCATTCTATAGGCCAAAAACACTATTTTTTGCCTTTAAGGGGTTTTAACCCTATAAAGGATCATCTGACAACTTCGACCCTATGAAGACTTTAAATTCGTAGAGCTAAATGAGCTGAACATTTAATCAAGCAACACACGGCCCCCAATCGGACCAACAATTTGAAATTCCAAACACAACAAATGAATATGAAGAGTTTACAACTATAAAATAATATCGAATAGGATTCCAAAATATGACCTTTGGTGGTAGGAAGAAGCTTAGATTTTGACAATTTAAAAAATTACACTGAAAATTTCATGGATTTGTCAACACTAAAGTGTTGAATCGGCATTATTTTATAGTTGTAAGCTCTTCATATTCATTTGTTGTGTTTGGAATTTCAAATTGTTGGTCAGAGCGCCTCTGATGAATCTTTAATAAACCACACGATCGGTTGAAATAGGTGTACGCGACACAACCTACATTAACCACTGCAATTTAAACATCCGCAATGGAAAACAGCCAGCAGTCTTCAACATGACCAACGGTTTATTTTCTTTCAAATATAACAAAAAAATTTGTATTAATTGCTGCACTAAAACTTTTCTATTATGACAGCGATTTCTCCTTATGTGTAAATAGAAAAAGGTATAAAAATACGGGTTTACGTAGGTCACCAATGCGAAAACCTCTTTCTAACCTTTAGTATGTTCAGAGTACACAAGGTAGACTTAAGTTTTTTTTTTAATTTAATGCTTAATGCTGTACATAAATGACTATTGTAACAACAACTGCATCACACTTGTAAGTGTCGCTAACTCATAGTAGGTCCCGCAAACTCATATTTTTGCATTTTTGTGTCGATTTTCATTCATTCTTATTGATAGTGTGGATTCTGAGAACAGCCTCGTCTTTTGTTGTCCTTTAAAACTCATTAGAAAAAAAAACATGGTACAACTGCATCACTGGAGCTATGTAATGAACCCTTTTACGAACCGACCCCTCAAAATCGCAGGGCGTAAACACAGAATATCTTATTTTTTTTAGCAATGCCTTGGTGTCTACACTGGTTTTTTTTATACTGGACTAGAACTATTAAACTACGTCGAATGACATTCGATTTTTATGAATATATGCAAAAATAAGAGAGAATAAAGGTTACTTACATTCCAGTCGAAAGGAAAAAGTTCCGCTCACTCATATCCGGATGTCCCGCTAACGTAAATTCTTTCATAGCATTTGGATATGAGTTTGCGCGATTGGTGGCCGTGCAACAGCTTTTCTCTTTCTGCAACTGTTTTCATTCCATAGGCCAAAAACACTATTTTTGGCCTTTAAGGGGCTGTAACCACTAATAAGGGGTCATCTGACAACTTCGACCCTATGGAGACTTTTGTAGGGCTAGATGAGCTGAACGTTTAAGCAAGCAACAGCTTTTCCCTATCTGCAATACTTTTCATTCTATAACATTAAAAAACGCTATTTTTCACCTTTAAGGGATCACCTGACAACTTCGACCCAATGGAGACTTTTGTAGAACTTTTGATGCTGAAGCAGTATGGTGGCATCAGATTTCATCTATCTCTTATACTTTTTGATTTACAGGCCAAAAACTGTAGTCTGACCCCCTGGTCTATTTTTAGCCACGGCGGCCATGTTTTTTGACGGATCAAAAATCGAAACACAATTAACTTTAGTACAGGACATCCTAAGGATCAATTATACTAAGTTTCATTAAATTCTGTTCAGTAGTTTCAGAGGAGAAGATTTTTGAAAAATTGTTAACAGAGGACAGACGACGATGGACACGAAGTGATTGCAATAGCCCACATGGACCTTTGGTCCAGGTGAGCTAAAAATCTTAACACTGGCACTTGAAACACGTTAAACAAGTTTTGCCTTTAGCCTTTCGAATTTTTGACATTCGAATGTCCTCTGCTTCTTAGTTTTTAACACCATTTAAAGAAAGGAGAGATACATATGAAGAGCATAGAACAATAAAACCAAAAATACCAAACTGGGGAACCAAATTATTACTAAGATAATCAACCTATGTCTGGGATAGGAAGAACCTTAGGGTTTAGACAATTTTGAAATTTAGACGGATAATTTAAAGCTTTGATGTTTTCTCCAACTCAAAAGTGTTGGTGCCGGAGCGGGCTAACCTCGGGGAATTTAAACTCCACCAGCAGTGCTAACCTTCACGTGTGTTCGAAGGTGGGGATGCAACTGTGCTAAGCTGCTACTGAGGCATATACACATCAAGTTCCATTAACCTAGGACCTATAGCTTATAGTCAACCAGAAATTTAAGGTCAAGGTCAAAAGATGCAACTGTGCTAAGCTACTACTGGGCATTTGCATAACAAGTTTCATTAACCTACTGCCATAAGTTCTTTAGATATGAAGGTGCTCATAAAACCTTTAGGTCAAAATGAAAATGAGGATGCAACTGTGTTAAGCTGCTAATAGGGAATATGTATATCAAATTTCATCAAACTAAGACTAGTAGTTGTTGAGATATGAAGGTGCTCATAAAACCATAACATTGCTATTATATGTGTTGAAGATTGTCAAAGTCAATCAACCAGAAAATCAAGGTCAAGGTTAAAAGGTGAGGATGCACTAACTGTTCTAAGCTGCTACTGAGGCATATGCATACTATATTTCATCAACCTAGGACTTAAAGGTTATTACAAGACAAGATTAGACTAATAAAGTTTTATTAAATAACTAAAAAATCTACAAAATTTTATTTCAATAAACTTAAAATAATAATATAGCAAAAATGGTTTAGAGAATAAAAGTAGACAGATTTAGTCCATGAAGAAAAATTTTATAAAGATCTGATTCATGATTTCTCAGAACTAATCTACTTTAAACATCGTATTTTTCATAGTGTACTAAATATCACAATGTTTGCAGTTGATCTGTGAAAAATAGTACACTTGAATATACAATTATTATATGTACCTCCACTATAGACATATAATGGCTGATTTGGCAAGAAAGGAAATTTATCTGCTTTTTTCATAGGTTTCCTATAAGGGTCTTTTTTTATTTCCAAAAACATAATTATATGAGAGCGAAGTAAAGCTCTTTAACATGTTTAATGTACAGCTCTGCCAAATTGCACGAGAGAGATCCAAAATATGATTAAAGAAATATCCTTCTGCCCTGCCCTGATTTCAATTTGAAAAAAAAAGTTTTTTTAAGTTTGCACATGCACAGAAAAATGGAAGGAAATACTATTATATCTTCCCTAGTTATCTCGCTCCATTGACCCAAATTAACCTTCCCATGGAATGGACTATATTTTCAATCTTCTCTTGCTTATAGCATATTAAATACTTATCAAA
>CAXARO010000396.1:0-25150 GCA_963971305.1 Arcuatula senhousia | reverse complement strand
AACCTAATTTGAAAGGCTATGTTGTATTCAATTTGAAGCATATTTTATGTAAGAATTAGATTTAAATAAAAGAGAGAGAAAAAGAGACTTCTCAAGATTTAGGATCAAGAAAGAACCGTCGGCAGTTCGGACTTCCATGTAGTTTTATTTCAAAAATCAATTTGAAATCGGTGATGTATTAAATACGTTTAGAATTAAAAGATTTTACAACTGTAACTGGAAAAGAAAAAGAATTAAGTCATATAAAGACCTAGACGAAATTTGTCTTTCTTTTAGGGCAAGCGTCTTGCAGTTTCAGCAAGTCTGTCGGTCCTGTGTAATGCGAGCAAGATTTACTCTTGAAGTTTATAAGTATAACTTTCCACTTTGACTTATTCATATATACGTGTGAATCACAAAACGGAGAAACAAAATTACCATTTTACGTGAAAATTGTAATTTTTTCTTAATTCTTATAATCACCTATCGGAAAATGCAGATGTAATATTTTACGCGATACGTTTGATGAATCAAAATTGTTTTAGACTAGTAACTTACGCTTTTGTAACGAAATTTAATACAAGTGAAATTATTGCAGCAATTATTTTTTGTTATCTTATAAATAGGACAATTCTTTATAATTTTTCAATTTGTAAAAGACGGTAGTGAAAGACTTGCGACAAAGTGAACTGCAGCGCATTTTCATTCTTTTAAAAATGACAACGACCTTGGCTGAAATGAGGTCTTTATGATTAAGATTTCAAGAAAGTTTTAAAAAGTTTTATGTAATAAACTTATATGAAAGAAAAATTATTTCAAACTGATTAAAAATCGAAAAAGACAGGAGCCACAATTAACTTCAGCACGGCATTTTCATTCTTTTAACAATGACAGCAATCTGGGCTGAAATGAGAATATGGACGATCTTTAATTATGATAAAAACTTAAGTTTTTATCTAATAATCTTATATGAAAGGAAAATTCATTTCAAACTTATTTGAAATGGAACAAGACAGGACCCAAAGTCCGGGACTTGCACCAAATTTAACTTCAGTTCCTTATCAGCCTTTTAAGAATTACGATTATTTGAATTGATAGAAGACAATGTAAGATGTAAATTTATCCTTGCATGACACTTTGATGCTCGGACCAACAGCAGTGCACAACAGGGGTTTACTTACCGTTTCCTGTGTATAATACTTCAGACCCACATGTTAATTATTATCTGGATTATATAATTTGTAAGGTGGTCTCCCGTAGGGTAGGGTAGGCCATGGCGTGAACAGGTATAATTCACATCTGCTAAATTTGTTTGTTTATTCTACGAAGTAAATAATTGTGCCAGTGGAATTTTCCATTCGAGCTGTTGTGGGTGTGTCTAAATTCTAATCAGGGAAATCTTTGATTGGAGCATCCTTCAATTGATTTACCTGTCATCGTCTGCAACAATAACTTCAACTCCAGGTGCGTGAGAATATTTTAATCTCACCGGTCAGTCACCTTTCATCTTTAAATATCTTAAGGAATGATTGACAGGTGACAATTACAAAGGAATGTGGTTCCAGATAATTCAACTGAGGCTCTTAATGGGGAATGAAAACTTTTTAAAATCATTGACCATTTTTAAACAAATACTTCCATTAAAAGTAACAACATAACTTAGCTGTATAAATTTTTTTTACAAGAAAATCAGTATATATGAAAGCAACCTATTTAAACATCTAAAAATACTTTTAATTAGAAAAACCCCAAGTGTCTATCAAACGAACATTTGTTTCTGCATTAATATATCGCATATCCATTTTCAACGTGGATTTCTTCGCGGACATCGTTTTACAATCCACGATGATTTTATCGAAGGCCGTCAAGGACAGTCCATTATGAGTTAATGGTCGCCTTCACGACATCACGGCTTTGATTAATCCGTGTTAGCTGGAGTGTATCTACATGTAAGAAAGCAACTTTATCTGTTGGAGATTATCATGTTTCCATCTCCCACCAAAATGTTTTCTTGCATAGATGTTATATCTTGATGATCCATAGCCAGATGCTGTTAAAGAAATGTAAAATATCTGGTTAGGATCCTCACCTAAGTGATTAGCACACCATAAAAAATGTGAGGGTTTATTATACTAAAGGCAGTAATATTTATACATAAATAAAATATTTCACCTTGATATAACTTGTTTAAATATAATTCCTCTTCATTCAAGAAAGCATCAACATTGACCTAAAATGAAAATCAAATATTTTAAAGAGTTGTGTGACTCATATTTGCATTGTTTGTGGAAATTTAAGAGTAATAAATATTATTAATTCTTCCATTGTGGATAATAAAATTGCCGCTTGTTTATGTAGGTTGTGCCCTGTATAATAATTCCACATCTCAAAAATGTTTATCTATTGTAAAAATAGGAAAAAGATGTTTTCAATACAATCACAGAATAAACAAAAACCACATGGTTGATTTTTCAACAGCTACAAATGTATTTACATTTCAACTCAATACTTTTTAATAAACTCTATTCTATATACTTTGTTACAATATATATATACCATATTGATAAGGTGATCATTTATTTCTTCTACATAGCCAAGGGTATTTTCATCCTGCTTCAATTCAACCTGTATAAGAATAATAATAAAACTTGTGTACATGTACATGATGTCACCATGTATGGATGGCGGGTGCTATTCAGCAAAGTAAATACAATAAAAAGCAATAAATAAATATGTGTATCCAATATCAATAAAAGTTTACAAATCCCTGAGCATGATCAATATACTCCCTTTTCATTATATCATGGATTCTATTGTATCCTGGTTTTAACGTTTAACATTCATTTCAACCCAATAATAGTATTTAACTGTGATGTCACTGTTTCTACATAGCTAGGTACCACAATATTACGAGATACATGTACCAGTATACACATTATTACATTTGCCAATTTTATCAATCATTGACAATCAACACATTATAAATAAATGACTTGAACTTACATGACTTGAAGGATCTCTAACTTGTGTTTCCTCTGAAGTCAATGGCACAGTTGCAGATGTAACTCGTTTTACAAATCCACTTGTCTTGCATGTATTACTATTGTTACCTACATTCCATGAAAAAAATATAAACAAAATAAGAGAAACCAAATTGTCTTAGCTAGAGGTTTAGATTATTTCTTTTATTTATACTAAGCAAAGTTGCCAATTATTGCTGTTTTCAGGTAAAACAAGTAAATCTAAGTTGATTACTACTTAACTGTTTTAGTGTTTTATGTTGTCTTGTTATTCATGCTGTTGTCCTACATGTACATGTTTACTGATTTTGTATTTGCCCTTTCATACTTTTGAAATTTGAATGCCCCATCAGTACCTCTTTGATTCTATAGTGCTAAACTGGACATTGAAGGAAACTCCTGAAGAGCCTGGTAATGGTAGGATATGGATGTCAATATTTTTGTAGAACTATCATGACTATGAGCTGCATTTTCATTCAACATCAAGTTTTACACTCTTGTCTTATGTAGGAAGCCATTTTTCACAAATATAAAAAAGCACCGTAAACATTTCATGTTCATCCCTACGCGAGATTTTAAGGTGATGCCTTTTTTTCATATTATGTTAGCGAAGCAAAGCTCACTAATGTACAGAGTCTGCCAAATTGCAGGAGACCTAAGATTGGAAGTTTTCCTTTTTAAAAAAAATTCTTCCTTCGTTAAATTTTGTTAGACAAAATGATTTGTGATTGTTTTGATTAGTGTTTTGCTTTCTGTTGTACTGAGATGATCACCTCAACATCCCTATTATGTCTTCACAACCATGTTGTGTTTTGGTGTAACTACAAGACTCAACCATTTCTTTTGGAATGCCTGTACAAAGTCAGGACCAATGCGTTCTTCAATTTTTCTGTGTATGTTTTCCTTGTGTGTCTTATCTCATCTTCCAAGTTTGGTAATTTTGTTGTTACAAATGTACATGTACCTTAATATTTTTGAAAAGTCTGCACATGCACTGAAAAATGGCAGAAAATACAATTGCAGCATTCCTAATTTATCTCGCTTCATTGACCCTAATTGTAATATGAGGCAGGTTTAACCTGTGATGCACCCCTAGTTACAATATATTTTAAAATATTTTAAAAGCTAAATTACATTTTAAAATGACTATAATCATGATAATGCGATAAATTGAACCAATCTATATTTGAAAATAAAATAAAACAAACTTTTCGTGTAAATGTAGATCACGTGTCCAATTAATGATGTACAAAATTTTCAAAGAAGAATTTTCCTTCAACGTCCAGTTTAACACACTTGTTTTCCTGAACTTTCAGTGTCTTTTTAGCACCTTTTTCTTGGGAAATTTCGGTAATAATCATTTATCGCACAGGTGACCCACATGTAAAGCTATAGTTTGTTTCTATTTTCAAAAATAAAATATTTCAATTCAGCATATTATGAACATTTCTATATTCATTTAAGCTTGAGAAATATATAAAAATACAATGTGTAAATTGCAACTTTGGGAGCATCGTTAAACATTGACATTTCTAACATAATTGCTACCTTTGGAAACGTCATTATAAACCCATTTAGCTTGCTTACTCACGTTGGGTTTTAATATACTTCCGAAGGGGGCGTTAATGGTAGAAATGCCATTATATTTTTTGAGAGCATTTATAATAGTGTGATTTTTGGGTTGCTGGAGAATTGCTATAAAAATTTTGATTGTTATTTCATGAAAACACACAAGAATAATTAAGGCTTGTTAAGGACTGGCTGGCAAGGTTTCTAAATTGTACCGCAGATACAATAGGTAAATATACAAATCCAAATTATGATTTGTAAAAATCTGAAAAAAATGATACCAACCATCTACAATAAATGGTCGTTTCTCCCTCTCGGGAACTTTACTGAAGTCATATGCCGGTTCTCCTTGCAATCTGAATTTTTTCTTCGGAACAGTATTGTAACTCTGTGGTAGTTTAATCTTTCTTTTAAGGTTTTTCTGGAGATTTGAATCGTCCGCCATAATGCTGTAATAGGGACGCCGAAAACTACAATGGACCAGATCAGATCTATAAATAGCGGAAGTTGAAATTCTATAAATAGAACGGAGAGGTTATTTTTGTTTCCCTACTATTTTCGGCCAGAAAATGGCAATGTGAAAAGAAATAGAGAAGTAAGATTAGAACACAAACACTTGCAAATATCTAGCTGCAAACATGTAATTCTCGAGGCCGCTTATTTTTTTTTTATTGCGGTCCGCAACTAACAAAAATCATCAGCTACATGTTTGCAGCTAGCAAATTTCATACAATAAGAAATATAAAATAAAGATTTTTTAACATGATCCCTGATATTTTTGTAGCCGGGTACAGTTCCTTCGAATTTCAAGTTCTGGTCATACATGTAGTTACTCATTTGATGGGTAGTTACTCATTTAGGTAACTACTCCCTGTTTGGGGGGTTGTGCCCAACCTTTTAAAACACAGATAATAATAAATTATAATATATGCGGACGGACAAACAGAAATGGGGGCTTGGAGATTGTCTTGCTGAATCAAATTACCTCGTCTGTAGATAACGTATTATTTTATTTTCTTCTTGAGCTTCTTCTCATGGGAAAACAAAAGGCTGGGAGGCTTTTCTACATACTTCCTAAATATTATTTGAACTGTTCTTCCCTCATTTCTATCAGTTGAATTGGTTTTACGTAACTGATTTGTATGAAAAAAAAACTCAGCTGTTTGATCTTCATGACTAGAAACAGTTAAATTCAATTTAACCTTAAAATGAAATGTATTAATTCTGTTCAAAAATATTATATATTAATAGAAGTTTGGTGGCTTCTAAAATTAAATTATTTTTCCATGATTATTTTATTCAATATATTGGAGACTGATCAAAATTTATTGAGGCATGGGACCGGAGCAGATGGAATTCTGACATGAAAAAATGTTAATTGTGTAGTTTAAAATTTTGATCTCATGCATTAATTTCCATTAAGAAAAAAGTACATGTCCCATGCAAATTGAATATACATGTATGACTAAACGTTAAAAAGTATAAGTAACATATAATCTGATTCCACTTGTTGTTTACTATAGATATACAACACCTCTAGTCAGATACAAGGCAGTAAAACATATAATCTGACTTCACTTGTTGTCTACTATATATATACAACACCTCCAGTCAGATACAAAGCTGTATAAAATATAATCTGATTCCACGTGTTGTTTACTATAGATATACAACACTTCTAGTCAGATACAAAGCTGTATAACATATAATCTGACTCCACCTGTTGTCTACTATAGATAAACAACACCTCTAGTCAGATACAAGGCTGTATAACATAAAATCTGACTCCACTTGTTGTTTACTGTAGATATACAACACCTCTAGTCAGATTTGTACGAACTTCAAGTTTTCTACAAAGCTACTGTAAAAAATATGTCTGTACTCTTAAGAACTGTATGATTGATGGCGAGGAAATTGCAATTTACAATTTTGGGATTATAATTTTATAGAACTGCTTATCTTTGTTCCAAGAAAGAACTTTTTCTTATCTCTTGATACAAGGCTGTATAACATATTATCTGATTCCTCGTGTTGTTTACTATAGATATACAACACCTCTAGTCAGAATAGAGCTGTATAACATATAATCTGATTCCACTTGTTGTCTACTATAGATATACAACACCTCTAGTCAGAAACAAGGCTGTATAACATATAATCTGATTTCACGTGTTGTTTACTATAGATATACAACACCTCTAGTCAGATACAAGGCTGTATAACATATAATCTATTTTCACTTGTTCTTTACTATAGATATACAAAACCTCTAGTCAGATACAAGGCAGTATAACATATAATCTGACTCCACTAGTTGTATATTATAGATATACAACACATCTAGTCAGATACAAGGCTGTATAACATATTATCTGATTCCTCGTGTTGTTTACTATAGATATACAACACCTCTAGTCAGAATAGAGCTGTATAACATATAATCTGATTCCACTTGTTGTCTACTATAGATATACAACACCTCTAGTCAGAAACAAGGCTGTATAACATATAATCTGATTTCACGTGTTGTTTACTATAGATATACAACAGCTCTAGTCAGATACAAGGCTGTATAACATATAATCTATTTTCACTTGTTCTTTACTATAGATATACAAAACCTCTAGTCAGATACAAGGCTGTATAACATAAAATCTGACTCCACTTGTTGTTTAATGTAGATATACAACACTTCTAGTCAGATACAAGGATGTATAACATATATTCTGATTCCACGTGTTGTTTACTATAGATATACAACACCTCTAGTCAGAATAGAGCTGTATAACATATAATCTGATTCCACTTGTTGTCTACTTTAGATATACAACACCTCTAGTCAGATACAAGGCTGTATAACATATAATCTGATTCCACGTGTTGTTTACTATAGATATACAACACCTCTAGTCAGATACAAGGCTGTATAACATATAATCTATTTTCACTTGTTCTTTACTATAGATATACAACACCTCTAGTCAGATACAAGGCAGTATAACATATAATCTGACTCCACTAGTTGTCTACTATAGATATACCACATCTAGTCAGAGTAGAGCTGTATAACATATAATCTGATTCCACTTGTTGTTTACTATAGATATACAACACTTCTAGTCAGATACAAAGCTGTATAACATATAATCTGACTCCACCTGTTGTCTACTATAGATATACAACACCTCTAGTCAGATACAATGCTGTATAACATAAAATCTGACTCCACTTGTTGTTTAATGTAGATATACAACACTTCTAGTCAGATACAAGGATGTATAACATATATTCTGATTCCACGTGTTGTTAACTATAGATATACAACACCTCTAGTCAGAATAGAGCTGTATAACATAAAATCTGACTCCGCTTGTTGTTTACTATAGATATAACATATATTCTGATTCCACGTGTTGTTTACTATAGATATACAACACCTCTAGTCAGAATAGAGCTGTATAACATATAATCTGATTCCACTTGTTGTTTAATGTAGATATACAACACCTCTAGTCAGATACAAGGCTGTATAACATATAATCTGATTCCACGTGTTGTTTACTATAGATATACAATGCCTCTAGTCCAAATAGAGCTGTATAACATATAATCTGATTCCACTTGTTGTCTACTATAGATATACAACACTTCTAGTCAGATACAAGGCTTTATAACACATAATCTGATTCCACGTGTTGTTTATTATAGATATACAACACCTCTAGTCAGATAGAAGGCTGAATAACATTTAATCTGATTCCACATGTTGTCTACTGTAGATATACAACACCTCTAGTCAGATACAAGGCTGTATAACATATTATCTATTTTCACTTGTTGTTTACTATAGATATACAACACATCTAGTCAGAGTAGAGCTGTATAACATATAATCTGATTCCACTTGTTGTTTACTATAGATATACAACACCTCTAGTCAGATACAAGGCTGTATAACATATAATCTGATTCCACGTGTTGTTTACTATAGATATACAACGCCTCTAGTCAGAATAGAGCTGTATAACATATAATCTGATTCCACTTGTTGTCTACTATAGATATACAACACTTCTAGTCAGATACAAGGCTGTATAACATATAATCTGACTCCACGTGTTGTCTACTATAGATATACAACACCTCTAGTCAGAATAGAGCTGTATAACATATAATCTGATTCCACGTGTTGTCTACTATAGATATACAACACCTCTAGTCAGAGTGTTATCTTATCCTTATAAGAGTGTCCAGTAATAGAAAAGGGACCTTTAATTTATCAAGATAAAATTATGACATGTCTGACTGACAAAGTAGAGTAGCCTAACCCTTTTTAAAAAATGGACAATTGGTTTACATATTTAGCAACAAAGTCCATTTAAATGAAAATTATAAGATTAAGCTTCCTTGATACTAAGATATGTCCTAGTGTTCAGTGTACCTATATATTGCATATGGGATGTGAATTCTCAATTTTGATTGTTTAATTTAGCTCCTAAAAATTAATATTTCAGATACAAATTAATTTAAAAAAATTTTACTCGCTTGCTCCTTTTTTTTTAGAGTTAGAGTCGGAGGAATAAGTAATTAATTCTGTGTGGGCTCAGTCAATATTTTTCTACACGGTTCATTACATAATAATTACATACATTTTGACATATTGACCTGGTAAAAAGTAAATAATTGATATATATTAGATAGCTTATATCTGAACAAGTAGAATTAGCATAATATCAATTACAATTTTTCAGAATGCTCTTGCTTTATGTAAAGGACTAAAACCATGCCTGTTGGCAAAGAAATGTGCAAATGCCATGAGATATTATGTTTCGAATCAAATTGTAACACGTGCCAAGAAGCCCAAGGCACAGAGGACCAAATGTGATGCCATTAACTGTAAAAGGCAACTATCAACATGGATCCAGTGTGGAGTTTGTGGACGGTGGCTTCATTTTAAACGTATCAACATTACCAAAGCACCAGAAAGTGATTATGTATGTGTGGTGTGTAATGCTCAGTATGAAAGAGATATCTTTGTACCTATACCTAAAAGAAGATAGAGGTTTACTTGTTTTTATTTACCCACCAACTTTATTGCTGGGTATAAAGTATTTTGGTCATAATCTTTGTCCATTTGTTTGCCTATCCATTACACTTTTTTTTCTTTAATTTCTCTGGAACTTTAAGTGATATCTTCATGAAATTGTGAACGGAAGTGAAATATAATAAAGACTACTTGTATGTAAGTTATCTATGTATGAGAATTATGTATTGAATCATTTTGTAACAGTTTCCTAGGAAAGATGCTTAACATCTTGATACAAGTGATTTGTTTTTAATTTGTTAAACATAAGCAATCATATTTATAATTTGGTACATGTATTTATTTGTTAAACTTGTATGCATCATAAATAATTTGTTATTGATTTGTTTTACTGAGAGCCAAAGAAGATATGGGAAGACTTATTTGTAAAAAAATTAATTTTTGTCCAATATCTATTTGCACATTTTTTTTTAAACGGGATTGTCATTTTATTTTAATGATAATTATACAAATGTTATATAAACAGTACTGTACTAACAGATGGAAAAAATGAAAAAAGTTGTTTTACATTGTATCAATTTGTCATTCATGTACATTTTTATACGACTGCAAAAAATTGCGGACGTATTATGGTATGATGCTGTCGTCATTGTCGTCGTTGGCGTCGTCGTTGTCTGTTTCTGTTCACTTTTTAGTGTTTCCACAATAACTTTAGTTCAAGTTATCCGATTGCTATGAAACTTGACAATGATGTTCCTTACCATTAAAGGATGGATGGGATTGATTTTGAGGGTCCCCCATTTTTCGTTTAGAAATTAGGGGCCAAAAAAGGGCAAAAATTACTACTTTTTTTGTCTCGCCTGCGACGAATAGTCGCGGCAGGCGAGACATAGGTGTTACTTTCCGGTGGCGGCGGCGGCGTCGTAAACTTTTTCGTAAGACTTTTGTGGACGATGAATTGCTGGAAAATTATAATAGCTAGGCATCTGATATTTGGTATACAGACAGTTCAGGTTATGGTCTACGCAACTGTCACCATGCCATATGACCCTGACCCCATTTTCACGCTCCAGTGACTCTGTGAACTTAGGTCTTTTTCAGGCCGAAAAACTTTTTCGTAAGACTTTTCTGGACGATGAATTGCTGGAAAATTATAATAGCTAGGCATCTGATATTGGGTATACAGACAGTTGCGGTTATGGACAACGCAACTGTCACCATGCCATGTGACCATGACCCCATTTCTATGCTCCAGTGACTCTGCGAACTTAGGTCCTTTATTCAGACAGAAAACTTTTTGAAATACATTGTACTTGTGTGGACAATGGATTGCTTAAATAGTATAATAGCTAGGCATCTGTTATTAGGTATACAGACACTTTTTGTGTTTATATCAAGAAATGAAAGCTTAGATGATGGTGCCGGCAGGCGAGACATACTTTTAGTGGCCACACTTGTTGTTTGTTTCCACAATAACTTTAGTTCTAGTTATCCGATTGCTATGAAATCTGACAGTGATGTTCCTTACCATATAAGGATGAATGGGATTGATTTTGGGGGTCCCCCCTTATTTTGTTTCGAAATTAAAGGCCCAAAAGGGGCAAGAAATTCAAATATTTTACTTGTTTCCACCATAACTTTGGTCCTAGTTGGCCTATTGCTGTGAAATTTGTCAAGAATGTTTCTTACAACAAAAGAATGAACCTGACGAGTTTTTGCACCCCCTTTTTCCCCGTTGTGTAATAAGGGGGCCAAAAGGGGCAAAAATAAAAACTTTTTTATTTGTGGTCCGATTTTTATTTTTTTTGGCATGTTTGTTCTTGTCAAATAGCGGATACAAAATGAAAAAAATAATTTTTGCGACCCACCCCCTATTTTTCCCTATTACGTAATTAGGGGCAAATGGGGCCAAAATCGAAACTTTTTTATTTGTGATCCGATTTTGAAATTTTTTTTTGCAAGTTTATTCTTGTCAGGTAGCAAATCCAAATTTGAGAATTAATTTTTGCGACCATCTCTTTTTTTTCACTTGTTTTGTAATTAGGGACCTAAAGGGGCCGTAATCAAAACTTTTTTATTTCTGTTTTGTTTTTGAAATTTTTTTTTTCAAGTTAATTTTTGTCAAGAAGCGAATCCAAATTTGAGAATTTATTTTTAGACCCCCACCCCTTTTCACCAGTTACGTAATAAAGGACCAAAAGGGGCCGAAATCGAAACTTTTTTAATTATTGTCCGATTTTGACAAATTTTTTGCATGTTTATTTTTTGTCAAGTAGCAGATATATTTTTGTGTCCCCTTTTTTTTTACTAGGGACCAAAAGCGGTAAAAATCGTAACTTTTTTTATTTCTGGTCCGATTAAAAAAAAATTTTACAAGTTCATCCTTGCCAATTAAGTAGCGATTCTAAATTTAAGAATAAATTTTTGCGACCCCCACCTTTTTTTTTGCTCATTACATAAGGGGCTGTAATCATAGTTTAAAAAAAATTCTGGTTCGATGTTTAATTTTTTCCCCAAACATTATTCTTTTCAAGAGTAGAATACAAAATTGAAAATTTATATTTATATTTTTTACCCCCTGGATCGAAAGTCCATCAGAGAAGCATGTGTCAAAAACCTTTGTCAGTCCACCATGGGCTGCATGTGTCCAGAGGAATAGACTATCCATATTGGGCGTAAAACGTACAGGGTTCAACATGTTGCGGTCGTATCATGATGCGCTCGGCGAAGCTTTTTATTAATATTTGTTTACCGGTAATGCTATTTGGTTGATTTTTGTCATTGTTTACATTATAAACATCTGAATATTTGTATATCAAATTAATATGATATTTACTAAATGAGATTGGGATTAAAAGATACAATACATATGATGTTTTCATTATTGCAAGTCTTTCTGGTTTAACCTGCCCCTTTTTATTCAGAGAAGTATACTTCTGTAACAATGTGGGGCTGGATGAAATATTAGTTTAAGATTAAATGGTGTACACATAATACAAGGCTAGTATATTTTGAAATTTGGGGGGTTGCTTCCCAAAGAATTATTTTGAAAAACTTTTTTCACTTTATTTTGGAAGAGGTTTATTTGTATATTGACTGTTTTTATCAGTGTTCATATGCTAGATTCGCCT
Organism: Arcuatula senhousia; assembly: GCA_963971305.1. Lineage (NCBI taxonomy): Eukaryota > Metazoa > Mollusca > Bivalvia > Mytilida > Mytilidae > Arcuatula > Arcuatula senhousia. The sequence continues at coordinate 12,407 of CAXARO010000396.1, read as the reverse complement.
AATCAATTATCATATTTCTTCTTGATAATTTTACACTGGTTAATAATTGAAAAGTCTCGAAAATATTCAAAGGACTGCTTACTAAAGTATATGCTTAGAATATTGTTGAGTCAGATTACATGTTGAGTCAGATTACATGCTTACTAAAGTATATGCTAAGAATATTGTTAAGTCAGATAACATGTTTTCAGCCTTATATCTGGCTGGAGGTGTTGTATATCTATGGAAGACAACAGGTGGAGTCAGGTTACTTGTTATACTGCCTTACATCTGGCTGTAGGTGTTGTACATCTATGGCACACAACGGGTGAAGTCAGATTACATGTTATATAGCCTTTATTTCTGGCTGGAGGTGTTGTATATCTATAGTAGACAACAGATGGAGTCAGATTGCCTTATATCTGGCTGTAGGTGTTGTTAATCTATGGTAGACAACAGGTGGGGTCAGGTTACATGTTGTACAACCTTATATCTGACTGGAGGTGTTGTACATCTATGGTAGACAACAGGTGGAGTCAGCTTTCATGTTGTACAGCCCTATATCTGGCTGGAGATGTTGTATATCTATGGTAGACAACAGGTGGAGTTAGATTAAATGTAATAAAGCATTACATCTGGCTGGAGGTGTTGTATATCTATGGTAGACAACAGGTGGAGTCATGTTACATGCTATTCAGCCTTATATCTGGCTGGAAATGTTGTATATTTATGGTAGACAACAGGTGGAGTCAGGCTACATGTTATAAAGCCTTACATCTGGCTGGAGGTGTTGTATAGTTATGGTAGACACCAGGTGGAGTCAGATTAAATGTAATAAAGCATTACATCTGGCTGGAGGTGTTGTATATCTATGGTACACAACAGGTGGAGTCAAATTACATGTTATAAAGCCTTATATCTGCCTGGAGGTGTTGTATATCTATAGTAAACAACACGTGGAATCAGATTACATGTTATATAGCCTTTATTTCTGGATGGAGGTGTTGTATATCTATGGTACACAACAGATGGAGTCAGACTGTCTTATATCTGACTGGAGGTATTGTTTATCTATGGCACACAACGGGTGAAGTCAGATTACATGTTATATAGCCTTTATTTCTGGCTGGAGGTGTTGTATATCTATAGTAGACAACAGATGGAGTCAGATTGCCTTATATCTGGCTGTAGGTGTTGTATATCTATGGTACACAACAGGTGGAGTCAGGTTACATGTTATATAGCATTATATCTGATTGAAGGTGTTGTATATCTATGGTACACAACAGGTGGAGTCAGACTGTATCTGACGGTAGAGTTATTGTTTATCTATGGCTGGATTTTTTTCTGTCCATCTATGGTAGAGGTCAGATTATTTATTTCCAGTTTCAATGCTAGATTATTTATTAACAAACAAAAAAATCCAACGCCCCCATCGGAATCAAGAAGTCATTCCCTAAGGGCCGGGTCCTGTGATTAGGAATTATAAGGGGACGACCGTTTGATTCTGAGGGGGCCTGGCAGTTTCGGTCGAGACAGATTATTTCTTTTCACAATTTTGCGGGCCAGAATTTATTTTTCGCTGCTACGTGGCTAGAATATTTATTTTCTGCATACAATAGCTTAATTGAGCAACAGTCAAGGATCTTGGGACAGATTATTTATTTTTTTTGCAAACAGAGGCCAGATTATTTATTTCCAACTTTTTCAAGGCCAGAATATTTATTTACAAAAATGCCAGGCCCCCTCCCTCAAAATCAAATGGTCGCCCCCTTATTATTAAATTGTATATTCATATTTGGTTTTTGCTGTAACAAACAAAAGCAGTCAATCTAGGAACACAGGTTTTGTACCACATTTATTTGTACATTGATATATCAATGTCATAATTTGACAACGTTTGGCTGTTTCTTTAGAAATTGATAAATTTATCTGTTTGGTCATTGTTGTAATATTTTTTGGCATTTTTTAAATCAAATCTAATATTCTACCGCTAGTGTGTCTGATGAAGGTTAATCCAGAAAAGCGCTTCACACGCAGTGAAATTTTGCTTTTGTACATTTATTAAAATCATTTCAATATGTGGATCGTGTCTTTTTGGCACATATTCCATATTCTTTCGTTTTTAATGGCCCGAGACCATAGTTATTTTTTCCAAATTTTTAATGCATTTTCAATATAGCCTTATGTGAAATTAAAAAAATCGCACCATTTCTTTTTTAATGAAACTTTGCCCACATAAAGTTCATTAGCTTCCAGAGCATTAGTTAAAAATTCAGAAAATCCTACCGTCTAAAAAAATTTTGATTTTTTTTTTAAATTTACACCTAAGAGGGTCAGAAAAGAGGTGCTTGAAAAATGAAAAAATCACCTTTTTGCACTAAGCCGAATCACAACTTTATCAATGAATTTCAAAAAAATTAAAGCTTGATAAATTTATACTATCTTTAATCTCTCATTTCACTCCAAGTTCATCCTTTAGTCATAAAAACTAACATTACAATAGCATTTACAAGAAATACTATGTTTTAATAGGGACTATATTATTGGACAACGAGAATTGAAGGGAGCTAACTGTGGTCTCGTACCTAATAATATTTATTAAATGGTTCAGTTTATCTAATACGATTATAGAAAAAGGGATTTCCAGATTTTCCAAATATAGACTAGGGTATTTTTGTTCTAAGTCATTTCAATACGCATGCGGAAAATTTCTGATCCGAGGCATTGTATTTTTCTGTGACCCGCTGTAATATGACTCCTTTCACAAATCTCGCGTGATCTTTTTTCATTACATTCTAACCAACTAAGTCAAATCAGGTATAAGACACGAATCTATTCCGAACATGTGACCATGCTCCGATGTACCGCGGAGGAACAAATACATACCTCCTGCTCCTCAAAGAAACTCCAGTTTGCGCCATTTGTAGCTTTCTCGACGCCGGTTTCTGGCACAAGCTGTCTGAAAATAAACTAAATATTTATGGATTACTCCGATTAGATGAGTCAGCAAAAGAAATAAATGGGTTGGTCTAAAAACCGGCCGAGAAAAAACCGGCCAGGTATTTTTTTAGTTCATTTTGTGTTGTAGTTTTCTTCTTCTTTAGGATTTCCAGTATTCCATCTTTAAGATGATTAATTACTGGTGCATGCGTGGCCTATTTACAATAAAAACAAAAATGGCAATTACAGAGAATTTGTTAAATAAAGATAAGGAAAGTGCAATGAACAGACATAGGTGATTAAAACTATGTACATGAGATGATCATGAAGATAACTTAGTTGAGGGTGGAGAGAACAGCTGATGTCAGCTGTTCTCTGAAGATATCCACAGAGGAGGACTGTATGATTGTAACTGGTAGAAGGTTCCATTGAGTAATAGTGTGAGGAAAGAAAGAATATCTGTAAGAGTCCTTGGTTGTTTGTATGTGTCTGAAAGATAGTGAGTGGTGCCGTCTAGTTCTAGAGTCTGATGGAATGAGAATTGTGCTGGTTGGAATAGCAACAAGTTGATGTGTGATTTTGTACATCATGACTAGACATGTTCTTAATCTGCGTTCATATAGCTGTGGCCAATTTAATGAATTTATCATTGCAGATACACTACTGGTGTTATGGTATTGATTGCATGCATATCTTGCTGCCCTTCTTTGCACCATTTCTATCTTCGAGATAGATTCTGTAGTGTGCGGGTCCCAGACTGAGCAGGAGTACTCAAGTTTGGGACGGACTAGCGCTTGGTATGCTTGGCTTTTGATGTGTTGGTTGTTTGTTTTAAGGTTTCTTTTGAGAAAGCCTAAGGATTTATTTGCCTTTGAAGTAATGTCAGAGATGTGTTGGTCCCATTTGAGATTGGACTGAAGGGTGATACCAAGGTATTTTGCAGAAGTAACAGATTCTAGAGTGTGATTATGGAGAACATAGTTATGACGGAGAGGTTGACGTTTAGTTGAAACAGACAGAACAGTACATTTATCCGGGTGAAAGGCCATCAACCAATCAGATTCCTAATTGGCTGCTGCGTCAAGATCAGCTTGTAGTTTTAGGCAATCACTCTGGGTTTTAATTGGCATATAGATGATACTGTCATCAGCAAATAAGCGAAGTTTGCTGTGTGATAGGTAATCCGGGAGGTCGTTAATATAGACAAGAAATAAGACCGGGCCTAATACAGTACCTTGTGGAACATTCCGTGACATCCCGGACCATAACATTGTCGGACCATAACAAAATCGGACTTCACTAAATCGGACCATAACAAAATCGGACTACGATCCTCAAAGTATCTATAGTTCTAAACTTAAATAAAAAAACTTTTGATATTACATGTAGCTAAGTTTATGGTGTCAACGTTTTGATGGGTTATATGACTTATTTTTAGTTTCTTTGTTAAAGTTTTATAACATTCCAATTTGTAGATTAAGTCATCTTGAGGATATTTAACGTTATACAAATTATAAAGTTTAAGATAAAAAATTTGTAAATCAAATGTAAATAAATGTTACTTGCTTAACTTTATTTTTCAATTAAGACGTCGAATCTCAATCTCTTTTGTGTAATTTTCATGTATATGTTTCTAATCTACGTATCCTATCAACACGAACACACTCTTTTGATTACAATTGCTATTCTTTTTACAAATGTATCATTTTTACCCACCTAGAAGCACGACGGTACTATGAGTATGCAAATTGTATGCAGAAAAGTTATACTCTTAGTTGTAGCGGCCACAAAATAATGATGACTGAAATCCCAATCATCATTCTACGTGAAATTTTATGCATTTTTGGTGAAAATGTTAACTTTGATAGAAATAATAATTTTCAGGTACAAACGCTAGCATTCCAACATGGTATACGCTGAGTCTTGAATTCTCATGTCTATCTTTTGGTGTTTTTTTTCAGGTCCTTTTTTTTCCTTGTACATACATTGGTTTATCTTAGTCATAATTGCAGTTCTAGTGCGTTGAAGTTCTGCGATCTTCATATTCACATATTGTTGGGCATTTTTTAATCTTTTGGGAATACCGTCTTTGGTGAGTCTTGAATTTATTGCCTGGAAATATTTAGTTCCAGTTTGTTTTTTAAGCAACTTCAATACTTTGCAGCCTTTGTCTATTCCTTCATGAGACAAAACCCCGATATACCGAACGATGGCCATGGTAACGATAGCCGGCAATAACCCGCGGATCTTACATGCGGGGTTGTTGCTTGCTATATTGTTGAAGATTTTAAATCTATCTCTATTTTATTTATTTATTTCTGCTTTTCGATCATAAATAAATAAGAAATTATGCCCCTCCCCCCCCCCATATGCAACAGATCAATACCGTTTTAATTGGTTAATTGGATTAACCAGCGTGTGTTAATATGACTTGTGTACACAATCATGATAATTCATTGAAATTGTTTTCCGGCCCTTAATTGAATTAATCACTTAAAATTATCAATCGTTGGCCCTTAATTAAATTAATTACTTATATACTACTAGGATCACGCAAAAAGTTTCTACTACAAATGTTTCTTAATTCTTGGTGTAAATTAAAAATGTTATTTTTATTATTTAATAAACCATGCATACCCAATTTATCATTTTTTTTATGTAATGAGCCGTAAGGACAATAATAACTGTATAATTTTTTGTTTTCATTTTGAAAATTAAAAGAGCATCTTTATTCTTTCATTTTTCTATTACGTTAAAAAGTATCTTATATTATTTATCATAGTATATTATGTATTGTAGTCCGATTTTGTCATAGTCCGACCTTGTTTTAGTCCGGCTTTGTAATAGTCCGAGTTTGATTGGGTCCGACTTCTCCAGTAACGTTTCGTTTTAGTGCATCGATTTTGAAAAATTAAAGTGATTTTAAAAGCAGACATAAATATCTATCAAATGGTGTATAGTTTTTGAATTTTCGTTGAAAAACAAAGACAGAATATTGACTGGACGGCCTAGAAAAAGCCTAATTGGCTGGAGAAAAATTACAGCTAATACAATAAAAACGTAAAATGTTCGCATAAAACAGATTTGAATCAAGCTAAACTTTATATATTGTTAAAGTATATATATTTTTCTACATGTCTAATCTATACAAAATTGTACAAAATTTTATTCACAGTTTTAAAAATTTCTTGACCGGACGGACCGTTAACTAAATGAAAATCGTCCAAATTTAAACGACACCGGACCTTTCAAAGAACAATATTCTTTTTTGTGAAATAGTCAAGAAAAATTTGCTTATATATTCTAAAGGCATATCTTTATGGCTACATATTGATATGCAGCTTTTCAAGTTTGGTTCAGTAGTTCTCTTTGAATCTTGACCGGACAGACAATTTGTCTATTAAGAAATGGCGTAATTGGCTGGAGAAAAATTCTAGCCTATACAATAAAAACGTAGAATGTTCGCATAAACCAGATTACAATCAAGCTAAACTTTATATTTTTCTGAAAGAATATGTATTTTCTATATTTTCTATACAAAAATTTGCAAGTTTTTATTCATAGTTTTAAAAATAACTTGACCGGACGGACCTTCAACTAAATGAAAATCGTCCAAATTTAAACGACACCGGACCTTTCAAAGAACAATATTCTTTTTTGTGAAATAGTCGGGAAAAATATGCTTATATATTCTAAAAGCATATGTTTAGGGCTACATTTTGATATGCAGCTTTTCAAAATTGGTTCAATAGTTTTCTGTAAATCTTGACCGGATGGACTAAATATGTATCCGCGTGTATCTGCATGTATCTTAGCGACCATACATGTTCAATATTGAAAGATTATTTGCATTGGTATACCAATCTGGCAAGTAAATGAAAGATAATTTTAACATGTCTTAACCTACATTTTGACCTTTATCTTAGAATGTTAGAAGTATACTTTAAGTAAAGAAGTATACTTTAGATATGGATCTTGACCGGACGGAATCTATGTATGATTACTTTCGGTGACAATTTTTTGAGTCTGACTTATTTATATGGCGACGTTGAAGTTTATTTAGAACACCTTTTTTACTTGCAAGTAAATGTCTTGGATGTATGTTTGAATATAAAAGTTTTTCATTTCAAGTTACATTTTCTGGTTTATCTTTGCTTATTTTTCTTTTTCTTATAAATTGAGCTGTCACATTCCTCGTCAGCTTATGACATGGACCATATATATATATGATAAAGTAGTGAATTAATTTATTTATCTTAAGAGTATGATTTTGCATTATTCATTTATTTATTTAATAAGAACGTTTTTCTATCTTTATTTTTAATGATTCACAAATGGCCTTTAATGCATACTAGTTCACTACATAAATTATTAATTAATTACCACATTGATTTATTAATTACCTAACTATATGGGTATCACTGGAAGAAATCATGGGGTTTTATTGCCTTTTGCAAATAAACATTTACAGGAACAATAAACAATTATTTTATAGACAATATGATAGGTGTGAAATTTTTGTTTTGTTTGACAAAATTTATACAAGTTTATTTTTCAAAGTAGAAATTTGATTTTTAACTTTAAATATCCAAAATATTATATATATAGAAATTGCGATTTGAATAGTTTTTAAACATCAGTTTTATCAACATCACTATTGTGTGCAAGAAACACTATATTGACTGTTTGACAGCTGAATTGGGGGTTGGTTGTACCAGCAATAGCACCACATACATGGCTACAACACTGTCTAATGAGGAAATCATTGAAAATCACAAATCTGCCATTTCCTCCTTCGGCCTTTCTGTTGGTGGCAATAATGATGACATTCCATCCCTGTATTGGATTCCTTAATTACATAAAAATCTATACAAAGAGCGCTTCATTGTAGGGTCATCCAAATGTACAACTAATTAAGCCTCTTTCAGTTCTGTTGACTTCAATACTTACGGCAATAAAATCTGGCCTCCAGAAATATTACGATTCTTGTTATTCTAGAAATGGTGTCAATTAAATGTGGATCCTGAAGAATTCGAAAGAACTGACGGAGATTCTTAACTCTAAATCAGTTTCATCTTGTAACAGCATCAAAACATTCGATTTCTCCACACTTTACACTTCTATTCCACATGAACAACTGAAATCGCGATTGGCACAGCTGATTAAACGCAGCTTTTTCAAAAAGAATGGAAAACACAGGTACAAATATCTTGTAGTCGATTATACCAAGACTTACTTTGTCATCATTGAGTCTAAGAAAAAGAACAAATTTACAGAAGACCAAATAATCGACATGCTGAACTTTCTTATTGACAACATATTTGTTCAGTTTGGTGGACGTGTTTTTTAGCAAACAATAGGGATTCCAATTAATTGGCAATAATTGTGCACCTTTGCTTGCTGATTTGTTTCTTCATTCACATGAAGCAGACTTCTTACAATCTCTTCTAGACAAAAAAGACCATAGACTAGCTCTCTCTTTCAACCTCACGTTCCGTTATATTGATGATGTCCTTTCACTAAACAATTCTCAATTTGGTGACTTTCTCCATCTCATATTGAGATAAAGGACACAACGGATTCTAGGAAGTCTGCTTCATATTTAGATCTACATCTCGAAATTGACTCTCAAGGAAGACTTTCAACATTAAGGCTCTATGACAAACGTGATGACTTTCCCTTCTTGTGTAGCAACATTCCGCCCGCTCCAGCTTATGGAGTTTACGTATCTCAATTGATTCGTTACTCCAGAGCGTGCGGGACTTACATCGATTTCCTTAGCAGAGCGACACGTCTGACGCAAAAATTGCCCACATTAAATGGACTATTGGTAATGCTATGGGTGTGCTCCTATAGAAAGCAGGAACGGCTTTCTCTTCAGGAGCACCTGAGTTCACTTGTTTCGACTGGAGTTTGCATTGTTGATTAATATTCAGTTATTTTGTGTTTCAATCTGTTTTTGTCCCGTTCTTGTTGGTGTTTACTGGTTTTGTCTCTGCTTCTTTTTTAATTAAGTGTTCCAAACACAAAATATGTTCATATAGTATGCATTACCAGACCAGCAATTCTTGTTCGTTTTTAGGGAAATTTTCTTCAAAAACTAGGGGAAGGTCAGGACTTGATTGGATTTTTAAGACTGGACGCTAATGTTTTGGAGTATTAAAAATAAACTGAGAGTCAAGAAAAAAATTTTTCGTAGTCATTAGACCTTGGCTGTTTTCGTCCTGATTTTTTGTCAACTCTGCTCTTTGCATTTTTGGAAAGAATACGCAAGTTAACAACTGTTCTTTTTTCAATGGGTTCTTGTTGTAGATGGACATTGGCATGTTTCAATTGGAAAATGTACACACGGTATTTTCCCGATCTAATTTGAACAATGAAAGCACATTGAGAAGGGACAAGTGTATAATTATTATTCTCAATTACGTATTTGGCTAATGCATGTTGACTGTTCAGAGATGGTGGATATTGAGGAAATACTGGAATGAACTCAGGCTCTGGAATAGTTTTAACATTATTTTCACAATTTTGTTCTGGGACAGCAGAGCTTGCATAGAATTAGCGTCTCAGTGACTCGGGGGAAGGTTGGGGGAGGTGTAACTTGTAAGGGTTTCGTTTTAATGTAAAATATAATTTCAGCTGAAGCTACTAACTTTTTGGGTAAAATTATCTCATCAGATGAAATTGCTGCTCGAGAAAACTCATTCTTTAGATTCAGGTCACCAGCACCGACAAACTAAAAGGGAACACTCTGGCAAAACAGTTTGTATGGCCTTTTTAATACCAGGTTCCCTATCAACAACAATAGATACTCTTTTCTTTGAAAGTTTAGGAATTGCAGATTTCAAATAGTTGAAAAAGCACTCGTGTACACTACCAAACTTCTATCGTGTATTACAAATGCAAGAGGAGTAAGTGGTGTTTCTTTGAAAAGAAAATGCTTAAACGAATGGCAGGAAAAAAAGTCACAGGAAAAAAAGTCACAGGAAAAAATGTCACGGAAAAAAGTCACAGCTCATTTAGCTCTACAAAAGTTTACATAGGGTGGAAGTTGTCAGATGACCCCTTATAGGGGTTACGGCCCCTAAAATGATGTTTTTTCATGTTTTTGGCCTCCATCATAGTTAACTTTTCTTCAAACTTCTTCTCCTCTGAAACGGCTGAACAGATTCGAACCAAATTTGGTCTGATGGTACCTTAGGGTATCCCCCACAGAACTGATTTGGGGATTTTTGATTCGTCGAAAAACATGGCCGCCGTTGCTAAAAATAGACCAGGGGCGTCAGACTACTGTTTTTGGCTAGTAAATCAAAAAGTATATTAAAGAGATAGATGAAATCTGATGCCACCGTACTGCTTCAGCATCAAAAGCTCTACAAAAGTCTTCATTTGGTCCAAGTTGTCAGATGACCCCTTATAGGGGTTACAGCCCCTTAAAGGTGAAAAATAGTGTTTTTTCATGTTTTTGCAGATAGAGAAAAGCTGTTGCCTGCTTAAATGTTCAGCTCATTTAGCTCTTCAAAAGTCTCCATAGGGTCGAAGTTGTCAGATGACTCCTTATAGGGGTTACGGCCCCTAAATAAAGGTTTTTCGTGTTTTTGGCATATAGAATGAAAACTAAAGTAGATAAAGAAAAAACTGTTTCTTGCTTAAATGTTCAGCTCATTTAGCTCTACAAAAGTCTCAATAGGATTGAAGTTGTCAGATGACCCTTAATATGGGTTACAGCCCCTATAATAACTTTTTCATGTTTTTGGCCTTTAGAATGAAAACTATAGCAGATAGAGAAAAGCTGTTGCTTGCTTAAATGTTCAGCGCATAAAGCTCTACAAAATTCTCCATAGGGTTGAAGTTGTAAGATGACCCCTTATAGGGGTTACGGCCCCTAAATAAAGGTTTTTCGTGTTTTTGGCATATAGAATGAAAACTAAAGTAGATAAAGAAAAAACTGTTTCTTGCTTAAATGTTCAGCTCATTTAGCTCTACAAAATATAGGGTTGACATCAAGACCAGGTGAGCGATTTAGGCTCCTGGGATCCTCTTGTTTATTAATTGATGCAAATGGTCTTACCTTCAAAATGATTTTTTTTGTAAAGTTATAACAACACTTAAAGCAATAAACAAATTATCAGTGTTAGTTAATTACACAGTTTAATTACCTATAATTGTCATCCACACCGGGGTACCTAATTAGCATGAATTAGAACTCGTAAAAAGAAAGAAAACTTACTGTGTTTCTTCAGGTAAAGGAACAGAAACAATAACTTTAATATTTATGTGAAATTTTCGCCGAGTTTATTATTCACGGATTGGTACCAGCCACCAACATATCTAAAATTAGACGCACACGAAAAAAACCTGATACAGGGTATCCTGTAGAATAAAACCAATTGAAAAAAAACAACAAAAAACGATAAATGAAAATATACTGAAAAAGGGTAGCACTTCAGATCATCTGCATGGAAAATCTAGTTTTTTTTTTAAATTTCAGGTGATCCAAGTGGACTGCCATGTAGAGTGAATATTGAATACTCAGCCTTTGAAAAGTAAGATTCAAGATTCTAATATAGAGCATGCCCACAAGCAAATCAAACCATGAAAACAAGCTGTGTGTAAATTTCCTATATATACCAGGTCTACACCATAGAAACATGTGCTTTACCTATTAAACCAGTGATCCATAATAAGTTTTGTGCACAAAAATCATCAAAAAGGTAGTCAATTTTTACATGAGTATTCTTTTCTTTCATTTATTTTACCCCATGTTATGCTCTGGGTCAAAATACATGCATGTATTAAAGAAAACAATGGCGACCCATGTTAAAATCAACCAATAATGCTTTCAATAAACCATGGGTGGCTGTGATTTATTTCATAATTCTTATTTACAATGTTGCTATGTTTATAATTGATGATACTCTTGGTTATTATACCCCCACTCGTAAGAGAGGGGGCTATATTGCAATCACCTTGTCCGTCCGTCCGTCTGTCCGTCCGGTTTAATTTCTCTGCTTTTACTGGATGGATTGGTTTCAAATTTGGTACACAGCTTCAGCATGATGAGTTATACTATGCCTACCCTTTCCAGGTCAGTTCATCATCTACTTCCTGTTTTCCAAGCCGACTTAGACTTTTTTAGGGAAAAAAAAATAGAAATGTGAAATTTTTCGTAACAGATTTCTCTGCTTCTACTGGATAGATTGGTTTTAAATTTGGTACACAGCTTCAGCATGATGAGTTAAACCGTGCCTCCCCTTTCCAGGTCAGTCCATTATCTACTTCCTGTTTTTCCAGCCGACTTAGACTTTTTAGGGTAAAAAATTTGAAAAGTGAAATTTTTCGTAACAGATTTCATAGCTTCTACTGGATGGATTGGTTTCAAATTTGGTACACAGCTTCAGCATAATTAGTTATACCGTGCCTCCCCTTTCCAGGTCAGTCCATCATCTACTTCCTGTTTCCTGAGCTGACTTTGACTTTTTATG
>CAXARO010000395.1:0-31864 GCA_963971305.1 Arcuatula senhousia | reverse complement strand
TGACTCAAGCTAGCGAACAATTGTAGCGAACAATTAGCTAGCGAACAATTAGGGGATAAATCTAAAAACCGAAAAACTACAAATTACTAAAACGTACCAAAACACCTTTAAATGTATAAAATAGCTTCCACTAAGCTAAAAGTATGTTTCTAAAGATAATACTATTCATTTGCAATGAGTAAATCATATTACTGAACTTTTTGAAAGCTAGCGAACAATTACAGCGAACATTTAGCGAGGAGATCGACTTCTATTTAGAACTGCCTCTGGTGATCTTCCACAGATATTGCGCCACTAAATGATTGCTGTCGTCGTGTAGCCGACATGCAGGGCTACCTATCGACACTAAGTGACATAGGGCTTGTCGTGCAAAATTTGGGGGTTTGGGTAGGTTGAAGTTGGTACAGCGGTCCGGAAGGGGGTGCCCTACACTTAACTGCCTCTGGTGATCTTCCACAGAGATTGCGCCACTATTTGATTGCTGCAGTCGTATAGCTGACATGCAGGGCTACCTATCGACACTAACCGACATAGGGCTTGTCGTGCAAAATTTGGGGGTTTGGGTAGGTTGAAGTTGATACAGCGGTCCGGAAGGGGGCCCTACACTTAACTGCCTCTGGTGATCTTCCACAGAGATTGCACCACTATATGATTGCTGCCGTCGTATAGCCGACATGCAGGGCTACCTATCAACACTAACCGACATAGGGCTTGTCGTGCAAAATTTGGGGGTTTGGGTATGTTGAAGTTGGTACAGCGGTCCGGAGAGGGGCCCATCACGTAACTGCCTCTGGTGATCTTCCACAGAGATTGCGCCTCTATATGATTGCTGCCGTCGTAAAGCCGACATGCAGGGCTACCTATCGACACTAACCGACATAGGGCTTGTCGTGTAAAATTTGGGGGTTTGGGTAGGTTGAAGTTGGTACAGCGGTCCAGAAGGGGGGCCCTACACTTAACTGCCTCTGGTGATCTTCCACAGAGATTGCGCCACTATTTGATTGCTGCTGTCGTATAGCCGACATGCAGGGCTACCTATCGACTCTAACTGACATAGGGCTTGTCGTGCAAAATTTGGGGGTTTGGGTAGGTTGAAGTTGTTACAGCGGTCCGGAAGGGGGCCCTACACTTAACTGCCTCTGGTGAACTTCCACAGAGATTGCGCTACTATATGATTGCTGCTGTCGTGTAGCCGACATACAGGGCTACCTATCAACACTAACCGACATAGCGCTTGTCTTGCAAAATTTGGGGGTTTGGGTATGTTGAAGTTGGTACAGCGGTCCGGAGAGGGGCCCTACACTTAACTGCCTCTGGTGATCTTCCACAGCGATTGCGCCTCTATATGATTGCTGCCGTCGTGTAGCCGACATGAGGGGCAACCTATCGACACTAACCGACATAGGGCTTGTCGTGCAAAATTTAGGGGTTTTGGTAGCTTGAAATTGGTACAGCGGTCCGGAAAGGGGCCCTACGCTTAACTGCCTCTGGTGATCTTCCACAGAGATTGCGCCTCTATAGGATTGCTACCGTCTAATAGCTGACATGCAAGGCTACCTATCGACACTAACCGACATAGGGCTTGTCGTTCAAAATTTGGGGGTTTGGGTAGGTTGAATTTGGTACAGCGGTCCGGAGGGGGGCCCTACACTTAACTGCCTCTGGTGATCTTCCACAGCGATTGGGCCACTATATGATTGCTGCCGTCGTATAGCCGACATGCAGGGCTACCTATCGACACTAACCGACATAGGGCTTGTCGTGCAAAATTTTGGGGTTTGGGTAGGTTGAAGTTGGTACAGCGGTCCAGAAGGGGGGCCCTCCACTTAACTGCCTCTGGTGATCTTCCACAGAGATTGCGCCACTATATGATTGCTGCCGTCGTGTAGCCGACATGCAGGGCATTCTATCGACACTAACCGACATAGGCCTTGTCGTGCAAAATTTGGGGGTTTGGGTAGGTTGAAGTTGGTACAGCGGTCCGGAAGGGGGCCCTACACTTAACAGCCTCTGGTGATCTTCCACAGAGATTGCGCCACTATATGAATGCTTTCGTCGTGTAGCCGACATGCAAGGCTACCTATCGACACTAACCGACATAGGGCTTGTCGTGCAAAATTTGGGGGTTTGGGTAGGTTGAAGTTGGTACAGTGGTCCGGAAGGGGGGGCCTACACTTAACTGCCTCTGGTGATCTTCCACAGAGATAGCGCTACTATTTGATTGCTACCGTCGTATAGCCGACATGCAGGGCTACCTATCGACACTAACCGACATAGGGCCTGTCGTGCAAAATTTGGGGGTTTGGGTAGGTTGAAGTTGATACAGCGGTCCGGAAGGGGGCCCTACACTTAACTGCCTCTGGTGATCTTCCACAGAGATTGTGCCACTATATGATTGCTGCCGTCGTATAGCCGACATGCAGGGCTACTTATCGACACTAACCGACATAGGGCTTGTCGTGCAAAATTTGGGGGTTTTGGTAGCTTGAAATTGGTACAGCGGTCCGGAAAGGGGCCCTACGCTTAACTGCCTCTGGTGATCTTCCACAGAGATTGCGCCTCTATAGGATTGCTACCGTCTAATAGCTGACATGCAAGGATACCTATTGACACTAACCGACATAGGGCTTGTCGTTCAAAATTTGGGGGTTTGGGTAGGTTGATTTTGGTACAGCGGTCCGGAGGGGGGCCCTACACTTAACTGCCTCTGGTGATCTTCCACAGCGATTGGGCCACTATATGATTGCTGCCGTCGTGTAGCCGACATGCAGGGCTACCTATCAACACTAACTGACATAGGGCTTGTCGTGCAAAATTTGGGGGTTTGGGTATGTTGAAGTTGGTACAGCGGTCCGGAGAGGGGCCCTACACTTAACTGCCTCTGGTGATCTTCCACAGAGATTGCACCTCTATATGATTGCTGCCGTCGTATAGCCGACATGCAGGGCTACCTATCGACACTAACCGACATAGGGCTTGTCGTGCAAAATTTTGGGGTTTGGGTAGGTTGAAGTTGGTACAGCGGTCCGGAAGGGGGGCCCTACACTTAACTGCCTCTGGTGATCTTCCACAGAGATTGCGCCACTATATGATTGCTGCCGTCGTGTAGCCGACATGCAGGGCATTCTATCGACACTAACCGACATAGGCCTTGTCGTGCAAAATTTGGGGGTTTGGGTAGGTTGAAGTTGGTACAGCGGTCCGGAAGGGGGCCCTACACTTAACAGCCTCTGGTGATCTTCCACAGAGATTGCGCCACTATATGATTGCTTTCGTCGTGTAGCCGACATGCAAGGCTACCTATCGACACTAACCGACATAGGGCTTGTCGTGCAAAATTTGGGGGTTTGGGTAGGTTGAAGTTGGTACAGTGGTCCGGAAGGGGGGGCCTACACTTAACTGCCTCTGGTGATCTTCCACAGAGATTGCGCTACTATTTGATTGCTACCGTCGTATAGCCGACATGCAGGGCTACCTATCGACACTAACCGACATAGGGCCTGTCGTGCAAAATTTGGGGGTTTGGGTAGGTTGAAGTTGATACAGCGGTCCGGAAGGGGGCCCTACACTTAACTGCCTCTGGTGATCTTCCACAGAGATTGTGCCACTATATGATTGCTGCTGTCGTATAGCCGACATGCAGGGCTACCTATCAACACTAACCGACATAGGGCTTGTTGTGCAAAATTTGGGGGTTTGGGTAGGTTGAAGTTGGTACAGCGGTCCGGAAGGGGGCCCTACACTTAACTGCCTCTGGTGATCTTCCACAGAGATTGCGCCTCTATATGATTGCTGCCGTCGTATAGCCGACATGCAGGGCTACCTATCGACACTAACCGACATAGGGCTTGTCGTGCAAAATTTGGGGGTTTGGGTAGGTTGAAGTTGGTACAGCGGTCCGGAAGGGGGGCCCTACACTTAACTGCCTCTGGTGATCTTCCACAGAGATTGCGCCTCTATAGGATTGCTACCTTCTAATAGCTGACATGCAAGGCTACCTATCGACACTAACCGACATAGGGCTTGTCGTTCAAAATTTGGGGGTTTGGGTAGGTTGAATTTGGTACAGCGGTCCGGAGGGGGGCCCTACACTTAACTGCCTCTGGTGATCTTCAACAGCGATTGGGCCACTATATGATTGCTGCCGTCGTATAGCCGACATGCAGGGCTACCTATCAACACTAACTGACATAGGGCTTGTCGTGCAAAATTTTGGGGTTTGGGTATGTTGAAGTTGGTACAGCGGTCCGGAGAGGGGCCCTACACTTAACTGCCTCTGGTGATCTTCCACAGAGATTGCACCTCTATATGATTGCTGCCGTCGTATAGCCGACATGGCGGGCTACCTATAGACACTAACCGACATAGGGCTTGTCGTGCAAAATTTTGGGGTTTGGGTAGGTTGAAGTTGGTACAGCGGTCCGGAAGGGGGGCCCTACACTTAACTGCCTCTGGTGATCTTCCACAGAGATTGCGCCACTATATGATTGCTTTCGTCGTGTAGCCGACATGCAGGGCTACCTATCGACACTAACCGACATAGGGCTTGTCGTGCAAAATTTGGGGGTTTGGGTAGGTTGAAGTTGGTACAGTGGTCCGGAAGGGGGGGCCTACACTTAACTGCCTCTGGTGATCTTCCACAGAGATTGCGCTACTATTTGATTGCTGCCGTCGTATAGCCGACATGCAGGGCTACCTATCGACTCTAACCGACATAGGGCCTGTCGTGCAAAATTTGGGGGTTTGGGTAGGTTGAAGTTGATACAGCGGTCCGGAAGGGGGCCCTACACTTAACTGCCTCTGTTGATCTTCCACAGAGATTGTGCCACTATATGATTGCTGCTGTCGTATAGCCGACATGCAGGGCTACCTATCAACACTAACCGACATAGGGCTTGTTGTGCAAAATTTGGGGGTTTGGGTAGGTTGAAGTTGGTACAGCGGTCCGGAAGGGGGCCCTACACTTAACTGCCTCTGGTGATCTTCCACAGAGATTGCGCCTCTATATGATTGCTGCCGTCGTATAGCCGACATGCAGGGCTACCTATCGACACTAACCGACATAGGACTTGTCGTGCAAAATTTGGGGGTTTGGGTAGGTTGAAGTTGGTACAGCGGTCCGGAAGGGGGGCCCTACACTTAACTGCCTCTGGTGATCTTCCACAGAGATTGCGCCACTATTTGCTGCCGTCGTATAGCCGACATGCAGGGCTACCTATCGACTCTAACTGACATAGGGCTTGTCGTGCAAAATTTGGGGGTTTGCGTAGGTTGAAGTTGTTACAGCGGTCCGGAAGGGGGCCCTACACTTAACTGCCTCTGGTGAACTTCAACAGAGATTGCGCCACTATATGATTGCTGCTGTCGTGTAGCCGACATACAGGGCTACCTATGAACACTAACCGACATAGGGCTTGTCGTGCAAAATTAGGGGGTTTGGGTAGGTTGAAGGTACAGCGGTCCGGAAGGGGGGCCCTACACTTCACTGCCTCTGGTGATCTTCCACAGCGATTGCGCCACTATATGATTGCTGCCGTCGTATAGCCGACTTGCAGGGCTACCTATCAACACTAACCGACATAGGGCTTGTGGTGCAAAATTTGGGGGTTTGGGTATGTTGAAGTTGGTACAGCGGTCCGGAGAGGGGCCCTACACTTAACTGCCTCTGGTGATTTTCCACAGAGATTGCGCCACTATATGATAGCTGCTGTCGTGTAGCCGACATGCAGGGCAACCTATCGACACTAACCGACATAGGGCTTGTCGTGCAAAATTTGGGGGTTTGGGTAGGTTGAAGTTGGTACAGCGGTCCGGAAGGGGGGCCCTACACTTAACTGCCTCTGGTGATCTTCCACAGAGATTGCGCCACTATTTGATTGCTGCCGTCGTATAGCCGACATGCAGGGCTACCTATCGACTCTAACTGACATAGGGCTTGTCGTGCAAAATTTGGGGGTTTGGGTAGGTTGAAGTTGGTACAGCGGTCCGGAAGGGGCCCTACACTTAACTGCCTCTGGTGAACTTCCACAGAGATTGCGCCACTATATGATTGCTGCTGTCGTGTAGCCGACATACAGGGCTACCTATCAACATTAGCCGACATAGGGCTTGTCGTGCAAAATTTGGGGGTTTGGGTATGTTGAAGTTGGTACATCGGTCCGGAGAGGGGCCCTACACTTAACTGCCTCTGGTGATCTTCCACAGAGATCGCGCCTCTATATGATTGCTGCCTTCGTATAGCCGACATGCAGGGCTACCTATCGACACTAACCGACATAGGGCTTGTCGTTTAAAATTTGGGGGTTTGGGTAGGTTGAAGTTGGTACAGCGGTCCGGAAGGGGGGCCCTACACTTAACTGCCTCTGGTGATCTTCCACAGAGATTGCGCCTCTATATGATTGCTGCCGTCGTATAGCCGACATGCAGGGCTACCTATCGACACTAACCGACATAGGGCTTGTCGTGCAAAATTCGGGGGTTTGGGTAGGTTGAAGTTGGTACAGCGGTCCGGAAGGGGGCCCTACACTTAACTGCCTCTGGTGATCTTCCACAGAGATTGCGCCTCTATATGATTGCTGCCGTCGTATAGCCGACATGCAGGGCTACCTATCGACTCTAACTGACATAGGGCTTGTCGTGCAAAATTTGGGGGTTTGGGTAGGTTGAAGTTGTTACAGCGGTCCGGAAGGGGGCCCTACACTTAACTGCCTCTGGTGAACTTCCACAGAGATTGCGCTACTATATGATTGCTGCTGTCGTGTAGCCGACATACAAGGCTACCTATGAACACTAACCGACATAGGGCTTGTCGTGCAAAATTTGGGGGTTTGGGTATGTTGAAGTTGGTACAGCGGTACGGAGAGGGGCCCTACACTTAACTGCCTCTGGTGATCTTCCACAGCGATTGCGCCTCTATATGATTGCTGCCGTCGTAAAGCCGACATGCAGGGCTACCTATAGACACTAACCGACATAGGGCTTTTCGTGCAAAATTTGGGGGTTTGGGTAGATTGAAGTTGGTACAGCGGTCCGGAAGGGGGGCCCTACACTTAACTGCCTCTGGTGATCTTCCAGAGATTGCGCCACTATTTGATTGCTGCAGTCGTGTAGCCGACATGCAGGGCTACCTATCGACACTAACCGACATAGGGCTTGTCGTGCAAAATTTGGGGGTTTGGGTAGGTTGAAGTTGGTACAGCGGTCCGGAAGGGGGCCCTACACTTAACTGCCTCTGGTGAACTCCCACAGAGATTGCGCCACTATATGATAGCTGCCGTCGTATAGCCGACATGCAGGGCTACCTATCGGCACTAACCGACATAGGGCTTGTGGAAAATTTGGGGGTTTGGGTAGGGTGATTTTAATTTTTTGTAAGTTCGGCACAAACGTCGGACTAAGTTGAAAATTTTTACATTCGTGTGTACATCGTATGCCAAAATCGGAACACTGCGGCGCCAGGAGAAGGGTTGCTTTTTCGGACAAGTTTAATATGAAGAATAGAACGGAATGAGCGAAATCAATGTTTAGAACGGCTTAGGTATTGAATGGAAATATATTAAGCTCTTACCAGTAATTACTACAGATTTCCTGATCATGCTGTTGTTATCTGATTGATTATTTTTGTTCAAAAGTCTTGTCCCTGGTCCTAGTACAGTATTTGCTTAAGCTTTAGGCTTGGTGTGACAGTCGTCTTCCTCGATCTTTCTTACACTGTGTATCCTACGCCCGTCTTGACTATTATTGTTTATTGTGACAAATACCATTGGAAATTGAAAGAGAAATAGAGCATAAATAACACATATTTGCTCATCCATTTCACCAAAAATTTTTGTCATTTTGTCTGTCTTTTTACTTTCATTCTTTAATAAAAAGCAAACAATATATAAACAGTACAAAACAAGTTAGTACATGTAATATCCAATAAAAACACAAACATTATCTATTGTAGCATTATAAAAGCATGGTGTTTCAAATCATACATAATAGAACAGATACACTAATTCTTGTAAAAAATCAAAAATACAAAAGGTTCACAGCTGATAAAAAACAATCAGACTTGCAAGTTATAAAGCATTCTTTTTAGCCTGGCGCTTGTACTGGAATGCTGACACTTCTGTCGCCGAACACAGATCATTGGCTTCTTTATACCCAATATGTAATCTATTTGAAACGATCCACGTTGTTACCTCTTTTATTAACACCTCTTGAACATATGTTCCGCAATAAACGGTATTCTTGATCAAGATTTTGTTGAGCTCAGCATTAATCTTGTCATCACCTTTGATAACTCCAACTTTACTGGAGAAGATCTTTCTTGGGTCAAGTTTCTTGTAATAGAAGAATCTATTAAGAAGATACATCTGCATATAAGCATAAGACTTTGGTGATATAAAGTCAATGCCATAGTTGACCAGACACATGTTGCCACAGAATGTCGGGTTCGTAAGAAATTTTACATGTCTTTCACATTTCAAAAGACGGCAGTTTTTATCAGAAGAAAATCTTCAAGGTCATCTGCTATAATAATTTCCTTAAGGCCAAAGGGCTGTTCCGTATCAAAGAAGGCTGTCGTCAAAATTTCATGGCCAATGCTTCTTCTTAAATCTACCAATAATTCTGAGAGCGGGCCAGTCAATTCTGATTGGCTTAGGATCTGCTTTACGTACAGGCAAACAAAAATGCCACAACTGGAATCATCGACTTGTTTAGTAAACAAATCTGCCGAAGCTGCATTCATTATAATCCATGCGCTTGTGTCCATCCTCTGTAGACTATCTGTGTAACACTTAAGTTGTACGAAGTTTAGTACTTTATCAATAACATCCATGTCCAAGTAATTTAGTTTCCTGCAAAAAGAAAATAATTAACACTTAGGTAATTTACTATTTGAATACAGATAAATTGGTTTATCAGAAAAAAATCGATAAACCCTATTAAAGATGTTTGCTGGTCCATTTGAAAATAACAAGGAATTATAAATTTATATATTTGATTAATAGACGTACGATAAAGGAACAAAATAAGCTAAAAAAAGGTTGCAGAACTTGTTTGCAAGATAATAAGTGTTCCAAATTTGGCGGGAAAAGGCTTTCTCTGACTTTTTCATAGTTTTAGCATAAGACTTGTTTAAGTGAAAAAACTTGTGAAAAAAGAACGAGAAATTTATAAAACTTTGTAAATTAGCTCTTGTTGACCCCATTAGCCATATTATAAAAAGAAAACGGGAGTAACTGGAGAAAAAAAATATCCCAATTTCAATGATAAAGTCCTGAGTATTCCGAAAATCTAATAGAAATCTCAAATATATTGACCATTGTATTTGAAAATATGTTTGGTAGGTGTGATCAATCGATATTAATAAATTCCTGGTTCAAATATACTACATGATAAGGCATCTACAGGCTGTTTGCTTTAATTGAAATAAAGAGAATGGGTATTTGAATTATTAAAATATTGCGTTGAAATAAATTCTTTAACAAAACCATTTTTAAGTAACCCACTTATAGTCTAAACGAAGCGAACATTCTCAAACTTACCCAAAGGATCCATATATATCAGTTTCTTCTCATGGAACAAAACAGCAATCAAAATCCAATGGTTATTGTTGATATTGGCTGGTATCAGCAGCATATTGTCAATTTCCATATTGATGCAACTTTCTATGTTCAACTTACTGTTGCTCAGATAACGACCATACCAAGACGCTGGAAGTACGGTCATTGGTGTAGAGACGGGACATCTCTCTTTCAGGACAGCTGAATATAAGTCAATGCATTGGTCTGTCAGCCACCCATCCATAAATCTTTTCCACTCTTCTTCATTTAAACTTAAACCATGAAATGAAATTTCTCCCTTATCCAGTTCTATTCGAAGTACACTGTCGTCATTTGAAATTAGTAGAACATTATATTCTGTGTCAAGAACAGCCACTATCCTGTACAATATTGTTTTGAAAGAGAAAATTTCGTTTGCTAGTACCCTCATGTCAATTTTTAACCCATTGAAAGGCCACTCAGGGACCTCAACAATTAGGGTGCTTCCGAATGAAACTGTTCTTCCACTTACTTTTGACAGTTCGTTGCAATTGCGACAATTTTTGGTGGAAACCTTGGTTCCAAAAGAACCAGTGACTATATCATCTGGGCTAACAATAGGCCGATGAAAACAGGCATATTGTACAGTATTGCAGGTCTGACAAGATTCGGAAATTAACACTTCCAATCCATAGGTCTGTAATTGCTGTAAGGGCGCTGATCCAATAATGTATTTCATCCCCAGGTGTTTGACAAATTCTCTGCAACAGGAAAGTCAATTCCACGTCACGAGTGAGTTTGGAATCATGGACAACGAGGTTGTGTAGTCTGTCTACAATTAACTTCTTCTGTGGAGATATTAGTGGTTTTTTCTCAACAAATGACTGCAAGGCTTGCAGGCATTGCGAGTTAGCAAGGCAAATTCCTGCGGCTTCCAAGCAGTTTGACCTCAGAACCCCACAAGCTTCTAATACTATTATATAACCGTCAGTGTTCAGAGAATGTCTGTAAACTCTGCTTATAGCTTCATCATCTACGCTGATAAACGCATTACCAGCCTTCAATGGCGCTGTATAGTGGCCAGATGTAGGATTTATTCCATGATGAAGAACTGCTGATCGAAACTGATATGATTTGTTTCCCCCGGGTTCTTCCTGTGGAATCGAAATGGGTTGATCTAAGGTAATGAATGTGTCATCCTTTACAACTCTTTCAAATTTATTGAGCTTGTACCTTTTAATGGAAAGAACAATAGTATTTGGCATATAAACTGGAATGCATTTCTTTATTTTTTCATTGTTTCCACAACTTTCACACATGCAGTTCTCAAGTTCCTCGTCTCTGAAGTGATAATTAAGAACTTCCTGCAAAAAAGTTATTGACAAACATTTCAGAATTCTGTACAAAATCTGTCATACATTTTTCGGTCAGTTTTACCCCCAACTGAATTTAGGATGCTAAAGTTTATTTTTAAAGGTTCATTTTGCGCAGGTGTTAGTGTGGATTTTCAAGTATTTAAAGTAAAACTGAAAGATTCTCATTTTTATACCCGACCTTAATGAGTACCACAAAAATAATAGTGAAACTGTGTCAGTGTAAAGAAATGTATGTTGATTAAGGGCATACAATCGTTTTACACCATTTAGTACTACAGGAGGAATGTATCAATAGGCTATGACATGTAGTTGTCCGAAAAACTGTGACGGAATTTTTTGTGACACACTGCAGGACGCATGACGACCGACTCATCAAGTTACAGGCGACATGATAACATGGGTTAAATATAAATCCGGATTTTGTTAATCTAATAGAAAGGAAGCGACAGACTTGAAATTGGACCCCTGATGCTGCATACAAATGTCAAGACGATGAAATTCGTTACTCAAATTTTTCCCTCCGCCTGACAATCACAATTCTTTTATCTATTATCAGGAAAATTCACCTAAAAACTTTTACATGACCAAAACTTGAGCTTTCCGTTTAGCGTAGAATGAATAATCATACAGCAAGGCAGGTATAGTTATATTTAACACAACGAAAAAGTCCAACAATACTATACCTGCAGTGTAGCATTATATACTGGCGGTATGCTCAGTTGGAGGCAAGCAAGCGTTTGCTCATTTTCTGTTCTTCTTCCACATGATACACATGTTGAGGTTTCTTTTACCTAAAAATAGATAGTTCTTGTATTAATTAAGCTCGAGCTGATAGGTGAGAATAAAACAAAGTACCATTATTATACAACATTTTGTTATAAATTAAAGCTTTCTTTTTTATCAGCTAGGAATGAGACCAAAGAAACTGTAATTTTCTACTTAACGCATCTTGTGAGTCTAAAATGAACAACTTGATTTTTGTCTCGCCTGTTACGAAAAGTCGCGAAAGGCGAGACAGAGGTATAACTTTCCGGCGGCGGCGGCGAAAACTTTTTTGTTAGACTTTTGTGGACAATAAATTGATATTTTGTATACAGACAGTTCAGGTTATGGTTTTTGCAACTGTCAGCATGCGCTGGATCTTGACCCCATTTTCATGCTCCAGTGACTCTATGAACTTAAGTTTTTTTTTTCAGGCGTTAACTTTTTTGTAAGACTTTTGTGGACGATGAATTGCTGGAAAAGCGTAATAGCTAGGCATCTGATATTTGGTATACAGACAGTATAGGTTATGGTTTACGCAACTGTCACCATGCCATGTGACCATGATCTCATTATTACGCTCCAGTGACTCTGTGAACTTACATATTTTTTTAAGACAGAAAACTTTTTGTAACACTTGTGTGGACAATGAATTTCTTGAAACGTATACTTGCTTAGCATCTAATATTGGGTATTCAGACACTTTTTGTGTTTATATCAAGAAATTAAAGCTTAGGTGGTTGCTTTTAATGATCAGACCAGCAAGCGAGACATACCTTTAGTGGCCACACTTGTTTTATATTTTATTTTAAAATATTTATTATTCTATTACATAGATGATTGCCCCTCATAAGGCCTGTTAAAATCTAATGAATTACAGTATCTATGCATAGATTTGAAAAAAAAACAACAGGCAAGAAAGTTTTAAGCGGTTTTGAAATTAATCTTTGAATAAACAGAGCGATAGCTTTATGTTATACTCCAAAACAAATTTGCGGGCAAAAAACGCCTTAAAATTTAACCCCTTATTACCTTGATGAGATTACGTGCTCCTGTAGTCTCTATCAATTCTGCTATGGCCGTATTCAAAAACTCGTCTGCATCGTTCTGCATATGCAAGCTTATCCCATATTTCTGCTGGCAACAAATCAATGCATTTTGTACGTCATTCTCTGTTACTTCCATACCACTATGGCTTTTGTTGATTACTTTGATGATTGACTGTGCCGACTGACATAAAGTTAGGTTCTCACCATACATATCAAGTAGCTTTTGTATCGTCTCAGCGGGCTTTAAAGCAGTAATAACAGCCCAAAACCAGCATGAGTTTCCAATGTTGCAAATGCCACTTAAACCTCGTCTTGACACTTCTACCTCCATGTCGTCAGTAACATATGACATCTTGTTCAATACGGAAGATGGAGGATCAGTGTTACTGTTATCTTTGGTTTGTTCATGTGTTTTGTCTACTCTTCTTTTCTTTACATTTTCAGGTCCTTTGTGTTCAGGATGGCACCTCTTCGGAGGCAATTTTGCACGTCGTTTAAGGGGTGCTCTTGGTGTCTTTTGGTATTTTCCACTTACAGGCTTTTCTGACCGAACCTTTCCTTTATCCCTTTCTTCTTCGATTGTTTTTGTGCTTCGTCCAGTCCTTTGTTTACCAGTCTTTACATTGTTTAAGATTGCCAGTTCTTGGATTGATTTCACATGCGTGTGCAGTCTTGCGGAGAACTCGTCGATTCTGTTTGTGGTTCGATTGCTTAACTCAATATCTTTCAAGATCTAGAATCTTTTTTTCGATGCTGCTGTTGCTTCTTTCCACATTTTCTTTAAGATGTGATGAACTATAAATCTTTGAATATCCATGTCGTGATAGATTTCCAAGAAGAAGGCTAGACCAAAGAGGAAAAGTTGGCATGAATAGTTTGTGAATCTTTTCTGCAAGCGAGACTGAAAATCTGTCATTTCCAGGCATTTCGACAAAGATTGATTGGTCAATATCATTTCGAACTTCCATTAAGATATCCTGAGACATTTTGTAAAATTCATTACTAGTAGAGCGATTCTCAAAGTCTTCTTCAGTTAGCTGATTAGCATCGATGTCCTTTGGAAAAACTGGACAATCGTTAAGTAAAGATTCATCCGTGGTAACTTCTTCTGTTGAGTCACTTTCTCCTTTCAAATTGACGGAAAGTTTGTTTATTTTTGTTTGTATAAAGTCCATCATTGTTTCTGTTTTTTCTGTCCAAAACAGGTGATGATAACACTTGATAAACGGCTTGGAGAACATCTTTACACTCTGCAAGTGTTGTTGAATTAACAATCCATCTGCAACAGTACATTCCGAACTCAAAGTTTGTTTTGTAATGTGTTAAGAGTAGCTTCTTGAAAGAACTCATGATATGTGACAAACACGAGTGCGGGAAAACTGATTCCAAGTCACCTTGGTCTGCATTGCCTGTTACAATTTTCCAAGCCCTGGATCGAAATAAATTTAGATCCTCATTGTTAAATTCTGAAAGTGCAGCTTGGATGAATGCAAGACTCCTATCGCTGATAATTTGGCGAGGCCTTGTTGTGTTGTTATGTCCAAAAATCTTTTTTTCTGCACGTCGAAATTCTCCTAACCAGAATCTGATGAGCGGCATTGAATGGAGGGAAGACAGCATACTTGCTACTGGAATGGCGGCTTCGTTACTTGTAGGGTTCTTCGCGGCAATTTCATAGTAGAAATACTTTCTTTATCCTCTCTGGGCTTTATAACTGTCCCAGTGGCATCCCAATACATGACCTCCTTACCTAGATCGTGCCACAGGCGTATACCAACTTCTGTCCAATAAAATACATATGGCGGTATAATGGAGAGTTGTTGTATAAAACCTGGACACTTTGCTTCTGGTGTTTCATTCTGCAAGGCTAAATGCAATTTTACCGTGCTTTCATACTCAGACTTATCCATTCTGTTTTGGTAATTTGATTCACTACTGATTTGCTGTATTGTATGCTTAGATGCACCAAAGCCACTGTAATTGCCTGCCATTTTTACCTCTGGATCGACCTTCTGGAATTCGTCAAGGTAAAGCTTAAAAGGTTTTACCTTTCCTTCACATTTTTCTTTCAATGCCTCTGACGGGTCTTGCATATTTCTCTGTAATGTTGTGCTTCACATGACTGCTGATTTTCACGGATACTCTTCTATCTTCCCCCATTTGAAATTTGCAAATATTTTTGCAATCATCAAATTTACATACGGCTTCTCCGTGAAAAACTGGCGCTTCTTTATTTGGCTTTCTCTTGATTGCTGCCGATACTCTGTGCCATTCAAACATGTACACGCAATAAGGATTGATATGCTTGATGCCATCTGAAACAATATGTTCCCATGTACCAGTTTTAAAACATCGACCTTTTTGTTTCGAAAGTAAAAAACTCCATTGGTCATTAGAAATATAAAAACATCCTTCTTCTGCAACTTGTTCTTCAAAATATTTTACTGGAAATTTTTTTCCCAAAAGCACACTTTTCGGTGTATGGATGAATTTTGCTTTTACCATGCTGTGAAGTACCAATGGAATTTTCTGTATCGTGACCATGCTGTGAACCAATGGAACTTTCTGTACCTTGACCATGCTGTGAAGTGCCAGTGTAATTTTCTGTACCTTGACCATGCTGTGAAGTGCTAGTGTAAGTTTCTGTACCTTGACCATGCTGTGAAGTGCCAGTGTAAGTGTCTTTACCGTGACCATGCTGTGAAGTGCCAGTGTAAATTTCTGTACCTTGACCATGCTGTGAAGTGCTAGTGTAAGTTTCTGTACCTTGACCATGCTGTGAAGTGCCAGTGTAAGTGTCTTTACCGTGACCATGCTGTGAAGTGCCAGTGTAAGTTTCTGTTCCTTGACCATGCTGTGGTGAAGTACCAATTGAAGTTTCTGTACCATGAAATGCTGTGAGGTACCAATTGAAGTTTCTGTACCATGACCATGCTGTGAAGTACCAATTGAAGTTTCTGTACCGTGACCATGCTGTGAAGTACCAATTGAAGTTTCTGTACCATGACCATGCTGTGAAGTACCAATTGAAGTTTCTGTTTCATGACCATGCTGTGAAGTACCAATTGAAGTTTCTGTACCATGAAAATGCTGTGAGGTACCAATTGAAGTTTCTGTACCATGACCATGCTGTGAAGTACCGATTGAAGTTTCTGTACCGTGACCATGCTGTGAAGTACCAATTGAAGTTTCTGTACCATGACCATGCTGTGAAGTACCAATTGAAGTATCTGTACCATGACCATGCTGTGAAGTACCAATTGAAGTTTCTGTACCATGAAAATGCTGTGAGGTACCAATTGAAGTTTATGTTCCGTGACCATGATGTGAAGTACCAATTGAAGTTTCTGTACCATGAAAATGCTGTGAGGTACCAATTGAAGTTTCTGTACCATGACCATGCTGTGAAGTACCAATTGAAGTTTCTGTACCGTGACCATGCTGTGAAGTACCAATTGAAGTTTCTGTACCATGACCATGCTGTGAAGTACCAATTGAAGTTTCTGTACCATGACCATGCTGTGAAGTACCAATCGAAGTTTCTGTACCATGAAAATGCTGTGAGGTACCAATTGAAGTTTCTGTACCGTGAAAATGCTGTGAAGTACCAATTGAAGTTTCTGTACCATGAAAATGCTGTGAGGTACCAATTGAAGTTTCTGTACCATGACCATGCTGTGAAGTACCAATTGAAGTTTCTGTTTCATGACCATGCTGTGAAGTACCAATTGAAGTTTCTGTACCATGAAAATGCTGTGAGGTACCAATTGAAGTTTCTGTACCATGACCATGCTGTGAAGTACCGATTGAAGTTTCTGTACCGTGACCATGCTGTGAAGTACCAATTGAAGTTTCTGTACCATGACCATGCTGTGAAGTACCAATTGAAGTATCTGTACCATGACCATGCTGTGAAGTACCAATTGAAGTTTCTGTACCATGAAAATGCTGTGAGGTACCAATTGAAGTTTATGTTCCGTGACCATGATGTGAAGTACCAATTGAAGTTTCTGTACCATGAAAATGCTGTGAGGTACCAATTGAAGTTTCTGTACCATGACCATGCTGTGAAGTACCAATTGAAGTTTCTGTACCGTGACCATGCTGTGAAGTACCAATTGAAGTTTCTGTACCATGACCATGCTGTGAAGTACCAATTGAAGTTTCTGTACCATGACCATGCTGTGAAGTACCAATCGAAGTTTCTGTACCATGAAAATGCTGTGAGGTACCAATTGAAGTTTCTGTACCATGAAAATGCTGTGAGGTACCAATTGAAGTTTCTGTACCATGACCATGCTGTGAAGTACCAATTGAAGTTTCTGTACCGTGACCATGCTGTGAAGTACCAATTGAAGTTTCTGTACCATGACCATGCTGTGAAGTACCAATTGAAGTTTCTGTACCATGACCATGCTGTGAAGTACCAATCGAAGTTTCTGTACCATGAAAATGCTGTGAGGTACCAATTGAAGTTTCTGTACCATGACCATGCTGTGAAGTACCAATTGAAGATTCTGTACCGTGACCATGCTGTGAAGTACCAATTGAAGTTTCTGTACCGTGACCATGATGTGAAGTACTAATTGAAGATTCTGTACCGTGACCATGCTGTGAAATGCCCACACTAGCATATCTGTCTGTTTATGTTGGTTTTTTTTTTGACAATTTTAGTTTAGGAAAAAGTCCTAGGACATTCATAAATTGTGTCTTTAATTTCGTGTTATTGTCGGGATATCTTTTATTTACAATACTTTTAGGCATGGGAGATTGTTTGCTTTCGGTCTTTCTTTGAAGAGTTGTTCTAGATCTTGTCAATATATTATCTCTGATTTTGTTTGACAGTTTGGTATTTATTATAACCTTTTCTTTATCTAAACCTTGAATTCGGGTGATGCTTATTTCGCTTTCCTTTGTTTCTATTTGGGTATTTCTTTCACTGGCATCTTTGCTGTTAATTTCGTGTCTATGGTTTTACATTCTTTTGGAACGTCTTTTTTCTCTAATCTGTTATTTTGCACAGCGGGATTCTCCAAAACTCGGTTTCGACTACAAAACCTTTTGAGATTCTTTATTCCATTTTTACTACTTGCATAACAACATTTGATAGCTATAGACTTCCATATTTCCGTGGCGATAGGATACATTAGCTTTTCCGAAGACAAATGAAGATCATAGATCGCTTGCTTTATATCATCTTGAGAAAATGCCTTTCCTTTATTTGCTAAAAGGGTTGTTTTTTATTTTTTTCTCTAAAAACAAAAATAAACATAAGTGTTAAGGGTGACTAATAAATATTCTTATTCAACTGATTAAAATTTTATATTATTATATATTTTTTTTCCTTTTTGGGGTGTGTGTATTGTTGGATTTATATTTTTTTTGGTTTGTGTGAATATATTTGAAATCAATGAAAAGGGAAGCACCCAGGTCAAAATTCCCCACTTAGCAAAATGTCTGAATCAACCGTCACCGAAAAAAAACCTAGCTTACAATATGACTATATTGTAATTCACCTCACATATAATACTCCTTTCATAGTAAAGTCTTTTAGGCAAAAATGGGTCAAGACAGAAATGGCCTGATTTCGTTTCTTGAGGCTTTGATTAAAAGTTGTTGAGAAAACAATAAGGATAATGATCTACTTTCGAATATTAATTTAGAAAATTAACCAAGCCGGTAAACAGGAAGTAGGTGAGTAGTGACTGACCTGAAATCAGATCCCACCATGCTAATACTGTATACCAAATATCAAGAAACTTTGATAAGTGGTTGCTGAGAAAGCTGTTACGAAAATGCCCTGCTATTGAACATGAACGCAAAAATTAACTTAGTCAGTTAACAGAAAGTAGGTGAGCGACAGACCTCAAGTTAATGGAGCCCTGTGCTGATGCTGCATAACAAAAATCAAGAGGCTGTGATTAGTAGTAACTGAGAAAACTGTAACGATTTTCTACTTTAATCAACATTAATGTTAATGTCGGTAAAAGAGGCTGCGATTACGTAATTGCTGGAAAAAACTGTAACGGAAATATTTTCCCCGCCTGCAAGCCCGCACACCATCCGCTCGACATTTACGATTAAATTACCCGGATTACGGATTTTCACTCCATGAAATCCTGCCAGATATGACCAGTTATCGCTCCATATGCTGTTCTTCCTTCATGTAAAGTTTTATCAAAATCCTTCAAGCAGTTTAACAGATGACGCGCGTATGAGCTGTCATACTGATTACTATATGGAACAAAAACATTTAAACAAACAAACTTTTTGCGGGGGGTTTCTTATTTGGATTCCCCATTTAATTAATCGCATGGCATGCCCCCCCCCCCCCAAAAAAAAAAAAAAAAAATCTTTACTACCCTGGAAATGAATAACTTCGTGAAAAAACTAACATTCTAAGAGTATTGCAAAACAATACGTAGTCCCCTACCGGCATCATATTTCAGTCACTGGTTAAAATTTGTCAAATAAATGAAAACCTAAACTTGATGGGTTCATTATCAACAAGGAATAATAAAAAGTGCAGAAAATAAAATTTCAGTGGATTTTCAAACTTCAACGGGCCATAACTCCGGTGAAAATTTGTGGACCAACACGAAACACAAACTTGATCTGCAACTCATCAAGGTTAACTCATATACCAACAAGGAAATGTGTCAAGATGACACTTATGCCCCGCTGGCAAATAAAATAAAACTGTTATTTTTACAAAATTTGCTAAGTCCAAGGGCCGTAATTTAAGTCAAAATCAGTTGACCAGAACTGAACTCAAACTTGACCTGTAACTCATCATGGTAGACTCACATACCAAAAATCTTTTGAATACATGCAAGGATGATGAAAAAAAGTGCGGAAAACTGTTATTTTTACAAAATTTGCTTAGTCCAAGGGCCGTAATTTAGGTCAAAATCAGAGGACCGGAACAAAACTCAAACTTGACATGTAACTCATCAACTTCAACCTACCCAAACCCCCAAATTTTGCACGACAAGCCCTATGTCGGTTAGTGTCGATAGGTAGCCCTGCATGTCGGCTATACGACGGCACCAATCATATAGTGGCGCAATCTCTGTGGAAGATCACCAGAGGCAGTTAAGTGTAGGGCCCCTCTCCGGACCGCAATACCAACTTCAACCTACCCAAACCCCAAAATTTTGCACGACAAGCCCTATGTCGGTTAGTGTCGATAGGTAGCCCTGCATGTCGGTTATACGATGGCAGCAATCATATAGAGGCGCAATCTCTGTGGAAGATCACCAGAGGCAGTTAAGTGTAGGGCCCCTCTCCGGACCGCTGTATCAACTTCAACCTACCCAAAACCCCAAATTTTGCACGACAAGCCCTATGTCGGTTAGTGTCGATAGGTAGCCCTGCCTGTCGGCTATACGACGGCAGCAATCATATAGAGGCGCAATCTCTGTGGAATATCACCAGAGGCAGTTAAGTGTAGGGCCCCCTTCCGGACCGCTGTACCAACTTCAACCTACCCAAACCCCCAAATTTTGCACGACAAGCCCTATGTCGGTTATTGTCGATAGGTAGCCCTGCATGTCGGCTACACGACGGCAGTAATCATATAGTGGCGCAATCTCTGTGGAAGATCACCAGAGGCAGTTAAGTGTAGGGCCCCCCTTCCGGACCGCTGTACCAACTTCAACCTACCCAAACCCCCAAATTTTGCACGACAAGCCCTATGTCGGTTAGTGTCGATAGGTAGCCCTGCATGTCGGCTACACGACGGCAGCAATCATATAGTGGCGCAATATCTATGGAAGATCACCAGAGGCAGTTAAGTGTAGGGCCCCCCTTCAGGACCGCTTACCAACTTCAACCTACCCAAACCCCCAAATTTTGAACGACAAGCCCTATGTCGGTTAGTGTCGATAGGTAGCCCTGCATGTCGGCTATACGACGGCAGCAATCATATAGTGGCGCAATCTCTGTGGAAGATCACCAGAGGCAGTTAAGTGTAGGGCCCCCCTACCGGATCGCTGTACCAACTTCAACCTACCCAGACCCCCAAATTTTGCACGACAAGCCCTATGTCGTTTAGTGTCGATAGGTAGCCCTGCATGTCGGCTATACGACGGAAGCAATCATATAGAGGCACAATCTCTGTGGAAGATCACCAGAGGCAGTTAAGTGTAGGGCCCCTCTCCGGACCTTTGTACCAACTTCAACATACCCAAACCCCCAAATTTTGCACGACAAGCCCTATGTCGGTTAGTGTTGATAGGTAGCCCTGCATGTCGGCTAAACGACAGCAGCAATCATATAGTGGCTCAATCTCTGTGGAAGTTCACCAGAGGCAGTTAAGTGTAGGGCCCCCTTCCGGGCCGCTGTATCAACTTCAACCTACCCAAACCCCCAAATTTTCCACGACAAGCCTTATGTCGGTTAGTGTTGATAGGTAGCCCTGCATGTCGGCTATACGACGGCACCAATCATATAGTGGCGCAATCTCTGTGGAAGATCACCAGAGGCAGTTAAGTGTAGGGTCCCTCTCCGGACCGCAATACCAACTTCAACCTACCCAAAACCCAAAATTTTGCACGACAAGCCCTATGTCGGTTAGTGTCTATAGGTAGCCCTGCATGTTGGCTTTACGACGGCAGCAATCATATAGAGGCGCAATCTCTGTGGAAGATCACCAGAGGCAGTTAAGTGTAGGGTCCCTCTCCGGACCTTTGTACCAACTTCAACATACCCAAACGCCCAAATTTTTCACGACAAGCCCTATGTCGGTTAGTGTTGATAGGTAGCCCTGCATGTAGGCTAAACGACAGCAGCAATCATATAGTGGCGCAATCTCTGTGGAAGTTCACCAGAGGCAGTTAAGTGTAGGGCCACCCTTCCGGACCGCTGTACCAACTTCAACCTACCCAAACCCTCAAATTTTGCACGAAAAGCCCTATGTCGGTTAGTGTCGATAGGTAGCCCTGCATGTCGGCTACACGACGGCAGCAATCATATAGTGGCGCAATCTCTGTGGAAGATCACCAGAGGCAGTTAAGTGTAGGGCCCCCCTTCCGGACCACTTACCAACTTCAACCTACCCAAACCCCCAAATTTTGCACGACAAGCCCTATGTCGGTTAGTGTTGATAGGTTGCCCTGCATGTCGGCTAAACGACAGCAGCAATCATATAGTGGCGCAATCTCTGTGGAAGTTCACCAGAGGCAGTTAAGTGTAGGGCCCCCTTCCGGGCCGCTGTATCAACTTCAACCTACCCAAACCCCCAAATTTTGCACGACAAGCCCTATGTCGGTTAGTGTTGATAGGTAGCCCTGCATGTCGGCTATACGACGGCACCAATCATATAGTGGCGTAATCTCTGTGGAAGATCACCAGAGGCAGTTAAGTGTAGGGTCCCTCTCCGGACCGCAATACCAACTTCAACCTACCCAAAACCCAAAATTTTGCACGACAAGCCCTATGTCGGTTAGTGTCTATAGGTAGCCCTGCATGTCGGCTTTACGACGGCAGCAATCATATAGAGGCGCAATCTTTGTGGAAGATCACCAGAGGCAGTTAAGTGTAGGGCCCCTCTCCGGACCTTTGTACCAACTTCAACATACCCAAACGCCCAAATTTTTCACGACAAGCCCTATGTCGGTTAGTGTTGATAGGTAGCCCTGAATGTCGGCTAAACGACAGCAGCAATCATATAGTGGCGCAATCTCTGTGGAAGTTCACCAGAGGCAGTTAAGTGTAGGGCCCCCTTCCGGGCCGCTGTATCAACTTCAACCTACCCAAACCCCCAAATTTTGCACAACAAGCCCTATGTCGGTTAGTGTCGATAGGTAGCCCTGCATGTCGGCTTTACGAGGGCAGCAATCAAATAGTGGCGCAATCTCTGTGGAAGATCACCAGAGGCAGTTAAGTGTAGGGCCCCCCTTCCGGACCGCTGTACCAACTTCAACCTACCCAAACCCCCAAATTTTTCACGACAAGCCCTATGTCGGTTAGTGTTGATAGGTAGCCCTGCATGTCGGCTAAACGACAGCAGCAATCATATAGTGGTGCAATCTCTGTGGAAGTTCACCAGAGGCAGTTAAGTGTAGGGCCACCCTTCCGGACCGCTGTATCAACTTCAACCTACCCAAACCCCCAAATTTTGCACAACAAGCCCTATGTCGGTTAGTGTCGATAGGTAGCCCTGCATGTCGGCTTTACGAGGGCAGCAATCAAATAGTGGCGCAATCTCTGTGGAAGATCACCAGAGGCAGTTAAGTGTAGGGCCCCCCTTCCGGACCGCTGTACCAACTTCAACCTACCCAAACCCCCAAATTTTTCACGACAAGCCCTATGTCGGTTAGTGTTGATAGGTAGCCCTGCATGTCGGCTAAACGACAGCAGCAATCATATAGTGGTGCAATCTCTGTGGAAGTTCACCAGAGGCAGTTAAGTGTAGGGCCACCCTTCCGGACCGCTGTACAAACTTCAACCTACCCAAACCCTCAAATTTTGCACGAAAAGCCCTATGTCGGTTAGTGTCGATAGGTAGCCCTGCATGTCGGCTACACGACGGCAGCAATCATATAGTGGCGCAATCTCTGTGGAAGATCACCAGAGGCAGTTAAGTGTAGGGCCCCCCTTCCGGACCACTTACCAACTTCAACCTACCCAAACCCCCAAATTTTGCACGACAAGCCCTATGTCGGTTAGTGTTGATAGGTTGCCCTGCATGTCGGCTAAACGACAGCAGCAATCATATAGTGGCGCAATCTCTGTGGAAGTTCACCAGAGGCAGTTAAGTGTAGGGCCCCCTTCCGGGCCGCTGTATCAACTTCAACCTACCCAAACCCCCAAATTTTGCACGACAAGCCCTATGTCGGTTAGTGTTGATAGGTAGCCCTGCATGTCGGCTATACGACGGCACCAATCATATAGTGGCGTAATCTCTGTGGAAGATCACCAGAGGCAGTTAAGTGTAGGGTCCCTCTCCGGACCGCAATACCAACTTCAACCTACCCAAAACCCAAAATTTTGCACGACAAGCCCTATGTCGGTTAGTGTCTATAGGTAGCCCTGCATGTCGGCTTTACGACGGCAGCAATCATATAGAGGCGCAATCTTTGTGGAAGATCACCAGAGGCAGTTAAGTGTAGGGCCCCTCTCCGGACCTTTGTACCAACTTCAACATACCCAAACGCCCAAATTTTTCACGACAAGCCCTATGTCGGTTAGTGTTGATAGGTAGCCCTGAATGTCGGCTAAACGACAGCAGCAATCATATAGTGGCGCAATCTCTGTGGAAGTTCACCAGAGGCAGTTAAGTGTAGGGCCCCCTTTCGGGCCGCTGTATCAACTTCAACCTACCCAAACCCCCAAATTTTGCACAACAAGCCCTATGTCGGTTAGTGTCGATAGGTAGCCCTGCATGTCGGCTTTACGAGGGCAGCAATCAAATAGTGGCGCAATCTCTGTGGAAGATCACCAGAGGCAGTTAAGTGTAGGGCCCCCCTTCCGGACCGCTGTACCAACTTCAACCTACCCAAACCCCTAAATTTTGCACGACAAGCCCTATGTCGGTTAGTGTCGATAGGTAGCCCTGCATGTCGGCTACACGACGGCAGCAATCATATAGTGGCGCAATCTCTGTGGAAGATCACCAGAGGCAGTTAAGTGTAGGGCCACCCTTCCGGACCGCTGTACCAACTTCAACCTACCCAAACCCCCAAATTTTGCACGACAAGCCCTATGTCGGTTAGTGTCGATAGGTAGCCCTTCAACCTACCCAAACCCCCAAATTTTGCACGACAAGCCCTATGTCGGTCAGTGTCGATAGGTAGCCCTGCATGTCGGCTATACGACGGCAGCAATCAGATAGAGGCGCAATCTCTGTGGAAGATCACCAGAGGCAGTTAAGTGTAGGGCCCCTCTCCGGACCGCTGTACCAACTTCAAACTACCCAAACCCCCAAATTTTGCACGACTAGCCCTATGTTGGTTAGTGTAGCCCTGCATGTCGGCTATACGACGGCACCAATCATATAGTGGCGCAATCTCTGTGTAAGATCACCAGAGCCAGTTAAGTGTAGGGCCCCCTTCCAGACCGCTGTACCAACTTCAACCTACCCAAACCCCCAAATTTTGCACGACAAGCCCTATGTCAGTTAGTGTCGATAGGTAGCCCTGCATGTCGGCTATACGACGGCAGCAATCATATAGAGGCGCAATCTCTGTGGAAGATCACCAGAGGCTGTTAAGTGTAGGGCCCCCCTCCGGACTGCTGTACCAACTTCAACATACCCAAACCCCAAAATTTTGCACGACAAGCCCTATGTCGGTTAGTATTGATAGGTAGCCCTGAATGTCGGCTAAACGACAGCAGCAATCATATAGTGGCGCAATCTCTGTGGAAGTTCACCAGAGGCAGTTAAGTGTAGGGCCCCCTTCCGGGCCGCTGTATCAACTTCAACCTACCCAAACCCCCAAATTTTGCACAACAAGCCCTATGTCGGTTAGTGTCGATAGGTAGCCCTGCATGTCGGCTTTACGAGGGCAGCAATCAAATAGTGGCGCAATCTCTGTGGAAGATCACCAGAGGCAGTTAAGTGTAGGGCCCCCCTTCCGGACCGCTGTACCAACTTCAACCTACCCAAACCCCCAAATTTTTCACGACAAGCCCTATGTCGGTTAGTGTTGATAGGTAGCCCTGCATGTCGGCTAAACGACAGCAGCAATCATATAGTGGTGCAATCTCTGTGGAAGTTCACCAGAGGCAGTTAAGTGTAGGGCCACCCTTCCGGACCGCTGTATCAACTTCAACCTACCCAAACCCCCAAATTTTGCACAACAAGCCCTATGTCGGTTAGTGTCGATAGGTAGCCCTGCATGTCGGCTTTACGAGGGCAGCAATCAAATAGTGGCGCAATCTCTGTGGAAGATCACCAGAGGCAGTTAAGTGTAGGGCCCCCCTTCCGGACCGCTGTACCAACTTCAACCTACCCAAACCCCCAAATTTTTCACGACAAGCCCTATGTCGGTTAGTGTTGATAGGTAGCCCTGCATGTCGGCTAAACGACAGCAGCAATCATATAGTGGTGCAATCTCTGTGGAAGTTCACCAGAGGCAGTTAAGTGTAGGGCCACCCTTCCGGACCGCTGTACAAACTTCAACCTACCCAAACCCTCAAATTTTGCACGAAAAGCCCTATGTCGGTTAGTGTCGATAGGTAGCCCTGCATGTCGGCTACACGACGGCAGCAATCATATAGTGGCGCAATCTCTGTGGAAGATCACCAGAGGCAGTTAAGTGTAGGGCCCCCCTTCCGGACCACTTACCAACTTCAACCTACCCAAACCCCCAAATTTTGCACGACAAGCCCTATGTCGGTTAGTGTTGATAGGTTGCCCTGCATGTCGGCTAAACGACAGCAGCAATCATATAGTGGCGCAATCTCTGTGGAAGTTCACCAGAGGCAGTTAAGTGTAGGGCCCCCTTCCGGGCCGCTGTATCAACTTCAACCTACCCAAACCCCCAAATTTTGCACGACAAGCCCTATGTCGGTTAGTGTTGATAGGTAGCCCTGCATGTCGGCTATACGACGGCACCAATCATATAGTGGCGTAATCTCTGTGGAAGATCACCAGAGGCAGTTAAGTGTAGGGTCCCTCTCCGGACCGCAATACCAACTTCAACCTACCCAAAACCCAAAATTTTGCACGACAAGCCCTATGTCGGTTAGTGTCTATAGGTAGCCCTGCATGTCGGCTTTACGACGGCAGCAATCATATAGAGGCGCAATCTTTGTGGAAGATCACCAGAGGCAGTTAAGTGTAGGGCCCCTCTCCGGACCTTTGTACCAACTTCAACATACCCAAACGCCCAAATTTTTCACGACAAGCCCTATGTCGGTTAGTGTTGATAGGTAGCCCTGAATGTCGGCTAAACGACAGCAGCAATCATATAGTGGCGCAATCTCTGTGGAAGTTCACCAGAGGCAGTTAAGTGTAGGGCCCCCTTTCGGGCCGCTGTATCAACTTCAACCTACCCAAACCCCCAAATTTTGCACAACAAGCCCTATGTCGGTTAGTGTCGATAGGTAGCCCTGCATGTCGGCTTTACGAGGGCAGCAATCAAATAGTGGCGCAATCTCTGTGGAAGATCACCAGAGGCAGTTAAGTGTAGGGCCCCCCTTCCGGACCGCTGTACCAACTTCAACCTACCCAAACCCCTAAATTTTGCACGACAAGCCCTATGTCGGTTAGTGTCGATAGGTAGCCCTGCATGTCGGCTACACGACGGCAGCAATCATATAGTGGCGCAATCTCTGTGGAAGATCACCAGAGGCAGTTAAGTGTAGGGCCACCCTTCCGGACCGCTGTACCAACTTCAACCTACCCAAACCCCCAAATTTTGCACGACAAGCCCTATGTCGGTTAGTGTCGATAGGTAGCCCTTCAACCTACCCAAACCCCCAAATTTTGCACGACAAGCCCTATGTCGGTCAGTGTCGATAGGTAGCCCTGCATGTCGGCTATACGACGGCAGCAATCAGATAGAGGCGCAATCTCTGTGGAAGATCACCAGAGGCAGTTAAGTGTAGGGCCCCTCTCCGGACCGCTGTACCAACTTCAAACTACCCAAACCCCCAAATTTTGCACGACTAGCCCTATGTCGGTTAGTGTAGCCCTGCATGTCGGCTATACGACGGCACCAATCATATAGTGGCGCAATCTCTGTGTAAGATCACCAGAGCCAGTTAAGTGTAGGGTCCCCTTCCAGACCGCTGTACCAACTTCAACCTACCCAAACCCCCAAATTTTGCACGACAAGCCCTATGTCAGTTAGTGTCGATAGGTAGCCCTGCATGTCGGCTATACGACGGCAGCAATCATATAGAGGCGCAATCTCTGTGGAAGATCACCAGAGGCTGTTAAGTGTAGGGCCCCCCTCCGGACTGCTGTACCAACTTCAACATACCCAAACCCCAAAATTTTGCACGACAAGCCCTATGTCGGTTAGTGTCGATAGGTAGCCCTGCATGTCGGCTACACGACAGCAGCAATCATATAGTGGCGCAATCTCTGTGGAAGATCACCAGAGGCAGTTAAGTGTAGGCCCCCCCCTTCCGGACCGCTTACCAACTTCAACCTACCCAAACCCCCAAATTTTCCACGACAAGCCCTATGTCGGTTAGTGTTGATAGGTAGCCCTGCATGTCGGCTACACGACGGCAGCAATCATATAGAAGCGCAATCTCTGTGGAAGATCACCAGAGGCAGTTAAGTGTAGGGCCCCCCTTCCGGACCGCTGTACCAACTTCAACCCACCCAAACCCCCAAATTTTGCATGACAAGCCCTATGTCGGTTAGTGTCGATAGGTAGCCCTGCATGTTGGCTATACGACGGCACCAATCATATAGTGGCGCAATCTCTGTGGAAGATCACCAGAGGCAGTTAAATGTAGGGCCCCCTTCCGGACCGCTGTACCACTTTCAACCTACCCAAACCCCAAAATTTTGCACGACAAGCCCTATGTCGGTTAGTGTCGATAGGTACCCCTGCATGTCGGCTATACGACGGCAGCAATCATATAGAGGCGCAATCTCTGTGGAAGATCACCAGAGGCTGTTAAGTGAAGGCCCCCCCCTCCGGACCGCTGTACCAACTTCAACATACCCACATCCCCAAATTTTGCACGACAAGCCCTATGTCATTTAGTGTCGATAGGTAGCCCTGCATGTCGGCTACACGACGGCAGCAATCATATAGTGGCGCAATCTCTGTGGTAGATCACCAGGGGCAGTTAAGTGTAGGGCCCCCCCCTTCCGGACCGCTTACCAGCTTCAACCTACCCAAACCCCCAAATTTTGCACGACAAGCCCTATGTCGGTTAGTGTTGATAGGTAACCCTGCATGTCGGCTACACGACGGCAGCAATCATATAGTGGCGCAATCTCTGTGGAAGATCACCAGAGGCAGTTAAGTGTAGGGTCCCTCTCCGGACCGCAATACCAACTTCAACCTACCCAAAACCCAAAATTTTGCACAACAAGCCCTATGTCGGTTAGTGTCTATAGGTAGCCCTGCATGTCGGCTTTACGACGGCAGCAATCATATAGAGGCGCAATCTTTGTGGAAGATCACCAGAGGCAGTTAAGTGTAGGGCCCCTCTCCGGACCTTTGTACCAACTTCAACATACCCAAACGCCCAAATTTTTCACGACAAGCCCTATGTCGGTTAGTGTTGATAGGTAGCCCTGAATGTCGGCTAAACGACAGCAGCAATCATATAGTGGCGCAATCTCTGTGGAAGTTCACCAGAGGCAGTTAAGTGTAGGGCCCGCTTTCGGGCCGCTGTATCAACTTCAACCTACCCAAACCCCCAAAATTTGCACAACAAGCCCTATGTCGGTTAGTGTCGATAGGTAGCCCTGCATGTCGGCTTTACGAGGGCAGCAATCAAATAGTGGCGCAATCTCTGTGGAAGATCACCAGAGGCAGTTAAGTGTAGGGCCCCCCTTCCGGACCGCTGTACCAACTTCAACCTACCCAAACCCCCAAATTTTGCACGACAAGCCCTATGTCGGTTAGTGTCGATAGGTAGCCCTGCATGTCGGCTACACGACGGCAGCAATCATATAGTGGCGCAATCTCTGTGGAAGATCACCAGAGGCAGTTAAGTGTAGGGCCACCCTTCCGGACCGCTGTACCAACTTCAACCTACCCAAACCCCCAAATTTTGCACGACAAGCCCTATGTCGGTTAGTGTCGATAGGTAGCCCTACAACCTACCCAAACCCCCAAATTTTGCACGACAAGCCCTATGTCGGTCAGTGTCGATAGGTAGCCCTGCATGTCGGCTA
This sequence comes from Arcuatula senhousia, assembly GCA_963971305.1. Lineage (NCBI taxonomy): Eukaryota > Metazoa > Mollusca > Bivalvia > Mytilida > Mytilidae > Arcuatula > Arcuatula senhousia. Next base: position 2,325 of record CAXARO010000395.1, on the reverse strand, counting down.
TACGACGGCAGCAATCAGATAGAGGCGCAATCTCTGTGGAAGATCACCAGAGGCAGTTAAGTGTAGGGCCCCTCTCCGGACCGCTGTACCAACTTCAAACTACCCAAACCCCCAAATTTTGCACGACTAGCCATATGTCGGTTAGTGTAGCCCTGCATGTCGGCTATACGACGGCACCAATCATATAGTGGCGCAATCTCTGTGTAAGATCACCAGAGCCAGTTAAGTGTAGGGCCCCCTTCCAGACCGCTGTACCAACTTCAACCTACCCAAACCCCCAAATTTTGCACGACAAGCCCTATGTCAGTTAGTGTCGATAGGTAGCCCTGCATGTCGGCTATACGACGGCAGCAATCATATAGAGGCGCAATCTCTGTGGAAGATCACCAGAGGCTGTTAAGTGAAGGCCCCCCCTCCGGACCGCTGTACCAACTTCAACATACCCACATCCCCAAATTTTGCACGACAAGCCCTATGTCATTTAGTGTCGATAGGTAGCCCTGCATGTCGGCTACACGACAGCAGCAATCATATAGAGGCGCAATCTCTGTGGAAGATCACCAGAGGCTGTTAAGTGTAGGGCCCCCCTCCGGACTGCTGTACCAACTTTAACATACCCAAACCCCAAAATTTTGCACGACAAGCCCTATGTCGGTTAGTGTCGATAGGTAGCCCTGCATGTCGGCTACACGACAGCAGCAATCATATAGTGGCGCAATCTCTGTGGAAGATCACCAGAGGCAGTTAAGTGTAGGCCCCCCCTTCCGGACCGCTTACCAACTTCAACCTACCCAAACCCCCAAATTTTCCACGACAAGCCCTATGTCGGTTAGTGTTGATAGGTAGCCCTGCATGTCGGCTACACGACGGCAGCAATCATATAGAAGCGCAATCTCTGTGGAAGATCACCAGAGGCAGTTAAGTGTAGGGCCCCCCTTCCGGACCGCTGTACCAACTTCAACCCACCCAAACCCCCAAATTTTGCATGACAAGCCCTATGTCGGTTAGTGTCGATAGGTAGCCCTGCATGTTGGCTATACGACGGCACCAATCATATAGTGGCGCAATCTCTGTGGAAGATCACCAGAGGCAGTTAAATGTAGGGCCCCCTTCCGGACCGCTGTACCACTTTCAACCTACCCAAACCCCAAAATTTTGCACGACAAGCCCTATGTCGGTTAGTGTCGATAGGTACCCCTGCATGTCGGCTATACGACAGCAGCAATCATATAGAGGCGCAATCTCTGTGGAAGATCACCAGAGGCTGTTAAGTGTAGGGCCCCCCTCCGGCCTGCTGTACCAACTTTAACATACCCAAACCCCAAAATTTTGCACGACAAGCCCTATGTCGGTTAGTGTCGATAGGTAGCCCTGCATGTCGGCTACACGACAGCAGCAATCATATAGTGGCGCAATCTCTGTGGTAGATCACCAGAGGCAGTTAAGTGTAGGGCCCCCCCTTCCGGACCGCTTACCAGCTTCAACCTACCCAAACCCCCAAATTTTGCACGACAAGCCCTATGTCGGTTAGTGTTGATAGGTAGCCCTGCATGTCGGCTACACGACGGCAGCAATCATATAGAGGCGCAATCTCTGTGGAAGATCACCAGAGGCAGTTAAGTGTAGGGCCCCTCTCCGGACCTTTGTACCAACTTCAACATACCCAAACGCCCAAATTTTTCACGACAAGCCCTATGTCGGTTAGTGTTGATAGGTAGCCCTGCATGTAGGCTAAACGACAGCAGCAATCATATAGTGGCGCAATCTCTGTGGAAGTTCACCAGAGGCAGTTAAGTGTAGGGACCCCTTCCGGGACGCTGTATCAACTTCAACCTACCCAAACCCCCAAATTCTGCACGACAAGCCCTATGTCAGTTATTGTTGATAGGTAGCCCTGCATGTCGGCTACACGACGGCAGCAATCATATAGTGGTGCAATCTCTGTGGAAGATCACCAGAGGCAGTTAAGTGTAGGGCCCCCCTCCGGACCGCTGTACCAATTTCAACTTACCCAAACCCTCAAATTTTGCACGACAAGCCCTATGTCGGTTAGTGTCGATAGGTAGCCTCACCAGAGGCAGTTCTAAATAGAAGTCGATCTCCTCGCTAAATGTTCGCTGTAATTGTTCGCTAGCTTTCAAAAGTTCAGTAATATGATTTACTCATTGCAAATGAATAGTATTATCTTTAGAAACATAATTTTAGCTTAGTGGAAGCTATTTTATACATTTAAAGGTGTTTTGGTACGTATTAGTAATTTGTAGTTTTTCGGTTTTTAGATTTATCCCCTAATTGTTCGCTACAATTGTTCGCTAGCTTGAGTCA